>CANYBF010418593.1:0-11027 GCA_948192965.1 Dalechampia spathulata
GTGTTCAATATGTAGCACTTGCATCCGAATACTTTAAGGTATGAAATTCTTGGTTTTCTACCATTCTATAGCTCATAAGGAGTTTTGTTCAAAATAGGTCTTAAATGAACTCTATTGGTGACATAACAAGCGGTATTGACCGCTTCGGCCCAAAAGTATGAAGGCAATTGGTACTCATTAAGCATAGTACATGCCATATCACAAAGAGTTCGGTTTTTCCTCTCAACTACTCCATTTTGTTGATGAGTTCTAGGAGATGAAAAGTTATGGTGAATACCAAGTGATTCACAAAAAGATTTAAAACTCTCATTTTGAAATTCTTTTCCATGATCGCTTCTAATAGATGAGATATAATAACATTTATCATTTTGCATCCTTTTAGTGACATTTTGAAAAGTGTCAAAAGCATCATCTTTATGAGCTAGAAATGAAACCCAAGTAAACCTAGAGTAATCGTCAACAATGACAAATGCATAATGCATACCACCTAAGCTAGCTACTTTAGTTAGACCAAATTGATCCATATGCAAAAGCTGAAGAGGTTTGGTAGAAGTTACCTTATTTTTGGCCTTAAAAGAAGATTTTACCTGTTTTCCCATTTGGCAAGCTTCACATACCTTGTCCTTAGCAAATTTGATCTTCAGAAGTCCTACCACATGTTCGTCATTCCCGAGATCGCTGATGCTTTCAAAGTTAGCATGTCCAAGCCTTCTATGCAATAACCAAGAATATTCACTCACAGACACAAGACACTTCACATCTATGTTAGGAATAGAATCTAAATCGATCATATAAATGTTCTCTATTCTTTCTCCTTGAAAAACTAACTTATTGTCACTAATCCTATGAACATAACATCCTTTAGGGTCAAAAACTACCTTAAATCCATTATTGTATAATTGACTAATACTAAGTAAATTATGTATTAATCCTTTGCTTCCATTGCAATAAGGATGGGCATTAGAAGAGAAACTACAAGTAGTACCTAGAGCTGGTAAAGAAGAATCGAGCTTCTTCTCTAGGTATTTTTGTAATTAAGGTTAACTTTAATTCTATTTCTAGTAACAAGAGTTGGGCATTAGACACTCGTTCTGCATCTCACATTTGTTATGATTTGTAGGGTCTGGTCAGCAGGAGGAGTCCAAGTAGGAATGATGCAGATATAAACATTGCTAATGGAGCATGAGTTGTTGTATTAAAAGTAGGAACCTGTATTTTACACTTAACTTCTAGTTTAAAACTAGAACTCAATAATTGCTATTTTTTTCCAAGTTTGAATAAGCACCTTATTTTAGTATCTTGTCTTATTGAACAAGGATTCAATTTTTCCATAAATGACAATGGTTGTTTAATGTTTAAAGCTGGTATGTTTTACTGTTATGCAAATGTTGAAAATTATAAAGATGAACATTATAAAAATTATTTTGTTCTAATATTTTCCTTTATTAATCATCTTCATTAATAACCTTAATTGATATTATTTTTATCTCATGTTCTCCATAACTAAAAGTACTATTTATTTTAGGTGGATGTTCACTTTGAATCATTTTATCTTTTATTTTTCATTCTATTTCTTTATTCCTAATAGTTATTGGATATATATTTTTCTTATAAATTTGTTTAAACTAATGAAAAATTTTAATTTTAATTTTATTATTTTTTATAAACATAATATATTATCTTTTAACTTAGATTATTTTCTTTACTAATTTTTACTATTTTTTCTAGGTTTTTTGTAGTTATTATTTCATCATAAAATTCTCCATTAAAAATAAATTATTTAATTATAACATTCACTTCTCTCCCTTGATTTATATTTACCATGTTTTTAGTTATAGTTGAGGTTAAAGGTGATCCGAGTGATGAAGAGGTTTGTTCATTATATTAAACTAATTTAGGGTTAGGATCTATTAGATTTAAGTTATCATATAAAGAATATGGTATGGTTGAGCTATAATATATGTTTTTTAGTTTATGATTTGATTATGGTATATCTGAAGTAAAGTTTCTAGGTTTAATATAAGGTTGTAAAATAGGTTTTAATTCATTATAAGAGACATAAATAACTCAATCATGATTACCTCAACTCGATTATTAGTCCTAAAAGCAATTGTCAAGAGGGGGTGAATTGACAAAACAAAAATTTTAGAATAATTTTAGTAAACTATTTTCAAAATTAGTAAACGATTTTTGAAACCAGTGAACTAAAATAGACTTTAGCAAACTGTTTTATTAAAACAAAATTAATTCAAAAACAAATCAAAATAGTAGAAATAAATTGATTAATTTTTGAAAACTCCCCTTTGAAAATAATATATTGATTAAATCAAAATCCTTTTTATAAAAAGTATTTTTAAAGTAAAGCAATTGAAAATAACAAGCTAAAATATAAGAAAAAGAGAGGAAAGTAATAGACACATAATATATAGTGGTTTAGCCTAAATGCCTACATCCATTTTCTTAAAATCAATGTTTCAAGGCTCCATTAAAACAAAATACTACAACAAGTTTTCAAGGCTGACTTGGAATCTTTACAAATAAAAGTTTTTAATAGACCTTTTACATATATGAGTACGCTAACTTGAAAACCTCTTACAAAACCAAATGGTCTAAGAATAAAATTCCTCATAACCTTTACAAAACTTATTGAAAAGATTGAGAATAGATATTCAAATGAAACTTTGAGAAAAATATTTTAGAAAGATATAAATCTAATCCTTTTCAATCTTGTGTAGTATTTTCTAACTTCAAAACTCATGTATTTATGCTTAAAAATATGACAATTATATTCTAAAAATACATAGAGTATAAATATGTAAGTTAATCAAAATCAATTTGAAAATAACTTTCTATTATGTTAAATCAGCAAGCTAAAATTACATGACAGATAGATTTATTACCAAAATTAATTTATGAAAATTTAACATTTTTAGAAAATGAAAGAGGGAATATTATATTTTGAAAGTTATTTGATTTGAGATTCATAAGGTAAATATCCTCAAAATTTTCTTAATAAACATTCTAAGAAATATCTTAAGAAAATAAACTCTAGAAAATAATCCTCTTAACATCTTCCATAAATTCATTGGAATTCTTTCAAGAATGTAACTATTTTCATGTTAATCCAATATGCTTCCATCTTTAATATTTGATTTTTAAGAAATCAAAAATATTAAATCTAGAATAAAAATCTTTTAGAAATAAAATAAAATCAAAAAATATCTTTAAAATAATATTTAATCATCTTATCTTTCTAAATATTTGAAATAATCAACATTATAACCTTCAGATAATTACTAAAACTAATAGATCAAATAATTATCAAATTATATAATGTTATCCAATAAAATATTTACCAAATATGTTAAAAATTCATTTAAATCACTTAATCACGTGAATACAAAATTAACGTGATTTACAACAAATCAAAGAGATAGAAAATATTTTCTCTAAAAAATTAATAAAATCAAATAAGTAAAAATCTAGTTAAATTAATTAAATATAAACTTAAAATCAATTAATATCAATTTTGTTAATCGTCATCAAAAAGTGAACATTCTCTCCCTTTTGATAATAACAAAACTTAATAAAAAATTTTTTAAAAGACATTAAAAACATAATTTCAAAAACATTAAAATAAATTTTTGAAAAGCTTCTCCTAAAAAATTCTTTTTGAAATTACCCGTGTGTAGAGAGAAATGCTCTCCTTGAGATAATACTTTTATAGCTGTTATCCTTGAAATATTGTCATATCTAAATAAACAAATATGCAACACATACAATAATATATCATAGGCTAATATATATAAAATTCAAAATAGAGCATGCATGAAAAACCAACCAAAATTGTCATAGTTTAGCGCACGACACCTAAATAAACTTCTTAGCACCTTGCTTAGATAATTGATTTACGTTTTAGAATATATGTTTATTATTTGATATTTTACATATGAGGTTTTCATGAATTATTATGAAATACGTATGTTAATGTGTGAAATAATTTTAGGTATATGTGAATTATGATAATTTAATTGCTAGGTGAGAGTGATATATGCACAATTTGGATTATGATGATAAGTTAAAAATATGTATTTAAGATTTAGGTGTGTAGTCTTATTATTATTATTATTGTGATTATTATTATTAATCTTTGTATTAGTATATTATTATTATTATTATTATTATTATTATTATTATTATTATTATTAAAATTATTACTCTCATTATTTATTGTATTATTATTATTATTACTATTATGTTGTAGTGGGTTATAAGTTATATATATTTAAATTATTATTTTTTTTATTATTATTACTATTATTATTAAGTAAGAAAGGTTAAAATGAATTAAGAAATTATATAATAATGGGTTATTGGTAGATGGAAGTGACATTTTTCATGCATGTTTTGAAGAGGGAGGGGGGAGGGGGTTGTTTTATTTTTCCATGATTCTTTCCATGGGTTTGACTCCTTCTATTCTCTAGTTTCTCTTCCTAAAATTGACTCAGTATGTTCTTGTGTTGGCATCATTTTGAGTGTGGTTATTAAAGAATTTCAATAAGAAAGGTAAGTTAACATTACGAATGCTTAATTAACTCTTTATATGCACCACCTTCTTCTTTCTCTTTCATTGTCCTTATGTTTATTACTAGTGAATTTATTGAATGAAAACTGAGTTGAATGCATGCACTTTAGCCGATGGAATGTTGATTATATGTGCTTTTAAGGATAGCTGTCGAATGGCTTACCAACTAGAGATTACTAGAGTGCATGTATGTGTGCTTGTAGAAGTTTTACTATGCCATGTAGTGCCTAGAATATGAACTGCTACTATGATTTTAGAATAAGGTAGGTTAGATTGACTTAGGTGAGTTGATGATTCAAGGTATGTTGATACTTGTGTATCTTATTCATATGTTCAATCTTCTTATTTTCATGTTGTCATTTATGAATGTGACTTAGGAAAAATATTGGGAATGAAACCATGATTGTTTCATTTATTATGAAATGTTGAATTGAAATTTTGAATTGGTATGAAAATGCTATCGATTATGTAAATTATTTGAATATTACATGCTTATGTTCATATGGGTGTAGTATTTGACGTATGGTTAATAATTTAGCCTTGTAATGAAATTTTTGATTGTTAGTTTTGAAGTTATATTAAAATGATAAATTGTACTTATTGAATTGAATGAATGTTGTGTCAAAAATTAAGTAAACATTGAGGTTGATGAAGGAATTAGTTTATTAATATCTAAGGCATGTACTTGATGGTTATGGGTTTATATTGAAGCTACCTTACATGTTTTAGGTGTGCAAAATATGTTGGTATGCTTGTGAGAGTATGGTTGGGTATTATTCTAGGTATAAAGTTGTTCTTGATAAAAAAATAAATATACATATTTTGGGTAAATGAGGAAGGGTATATATCATATGTTAATAAAGGATTAATGAAATACTTGTGTATATTGGTGCTTGTATTGTAAATTGTGTTATCCATTAAGAACCTTACAGTAAAAAAATATTAAGAACTCTTACTGCTGATTTTTGAACACTATTGCCTTATGTAGGATTTCCACATGATTGAGAAATGTATTGGAATATGGATAGTGATGATTAAAAGTCAAACTATATCATTAAAGCATGGTTTACTAACTAATATACATGAAATGGTCTAACGTGACACTATGGGTACTTCAAGAGTGAGGTTGCAACAATGCTTATTTTAAACCTCTTATAATATAAAATTTGACACCATTATACATACTATTAGCTAGATTATAGCATTTCATTTTTTGTGTCTCTTATGGTGGAAGCTTGATGCCTTCCTGGTATTGAAAGAAACCTTTATGGAGTGTGTTTCATTTAAAGAATTTGTAGCATGTTTATGATTCTTTTTAAAACCTTTAATAGAAGATTATGAAATTTTCTTTTAGGAATGGGTCATTGAACACCCTTAATATAAGATAATGATGAGCATGAAATGCTTAGAAGTTGTTAACTTAATATTCATTATGCAATGTAGGAAATGTTTAAATGTAGGATGTTAGGTAATGCACAATCTATGACATTCATGAAAGTAAAACAAACCATATGAATAGTATATATACCATATGAATAGTAACATACTTAGAAGGTGAAGATGTGATGTGAATGTGATTTTGAGGATCTGTTTGGTACTAGCATTTTATGTATGTATTACATGTTTGTTATATGCTTTGAGTATTTATGTTTCAAATTTTCAAATACAATGTAATATGCATATCTATATTATGGATTCATATTCACGTGACATGGTTAAGTAGAGGCAATACTTAAAAATGAACATGGTACTTATACTAAGTATATTTGAATGGAACCGTCATAAGACCTTGCGATGAAGCAACTATTACTTCACCTTAGATGGTAAATAAAGGCAAGGGTGTAGCAGGTAAGTGCATATATGAATGGATGGTCATTTTGCATACATCCATGCAATAATTGCATAACATCATTATTGCATCATACACTCATTCATAACTGCATAGTATTGCATTATATATCTATTTATAGACATATATTTATACATTGAAGAGTTATAAAGAAGGTGCTATATATATATAAATGGACCGGTTGTAACCAAGTATATGATTAATGATAAGGCGTACTGGGGTATGTGAATGACTCCAGTTCTTTTAAGAAACGATGAAGCGAATAAGGAGTTATGATAAAGAAGTATTAAGGATTACCAAGTTCGCAGATGTTATGAAAGGATATGAGTGGAAAGAGATGCATTGCATAAAATCATACACTGTAACAAACATGATTCATCTTGCATTCTAATAATTATAATAGGAAATGAGTAAATGTATGATTGGTAACGTATTATTATACCATTGGGTATTATGGCAATTACTATGATAGAAGATACCGCTCTGAACAAGGACGATGTTATTAAGTATTACTTATAGTGAATAATAATTATTAGTCTTAGATCTTAATATTTTCTATGAATCATTCAGGATACTTCTTGAATATTCATTGAGAGTTGTTTTATTAGCACTGCTTTTATTTTACTCACAGCACCACTGAGTTTTTCTCAGCGTTATCATCTGATTAACGTAGGTCCTAGTGGTTTTGAGCTTATATGAGAATTTCTAGACTCTAGCTACATATTTTATTTTACAGTAGTTTGATTTGTGTTAAAGTCTGATGAAGCTTGCTCCTAATTACTATTTATTGATGCAACTTTTATATTACTGTAACTTTAAGTAGTAAACTGTTATGTATGTCAATGATATATGTTAGTATAAATAACTACTACTATCATGTATTTATTGAGTTACCTATTTATACTGTTTGTTATAAAATATTGTATTATACTTGAATCGATTAATGAATACAAGCTTCATTTGATTTTTGCTCTTGATTGATTCATCTTGAAAAATTTTATTGGCACATATCCTTTTTAGAATAAATCTTAGTTTCTATTAGCATGAAGACTATTATCTATTAGCATGAAGACTATAAAAATTGCATACAACACATGACTATATTCTTCTCCTTATCTACAATATAACACTATATTATTTTGCCCTTTTTATCATTATAAAAAAAGAAAAGAAAGAATATAATCACAATACTAAAATATTAATGATAGAAATAGGAAATAGAATTAGTAAAAAAATAGCAAGCTAATGCAAAGAAAATGGATTTAGATGAACTTCTAAGCGCTCTAGGTGGTATTAGCTTGGTCTTCATGATGCAATAAGACCTAGGCATCCTTCTTCAAACATGATAAGCTATGGAAGGCTTAAGGATAATCTTTATGTCATCGTCTTCATCATCTGAATTACTTTATGTCACTTCAGCTTCTTCCTCTTTGGTTTATTCTTTAGCTAGTTATTTTTCTTTTAATTTTGATAGTGTCTCATTTGCTAAGTCATCCTTATTAGCCTCATAGTCCATTTCATCTTCCTATGGCTCTTAAAGGATTGGTTCCTCTTCTTTTACTTGTTTTGCTTCTATTGCCTTTATTTCTGGCTCATTGTATATGATGTCTAGCAGGACATCTAATCCACATAGCTCCTTAATAACATTGTTTATAGCTTTAGCAACCCCAATATTTACCACAACTGCCTATTTTAGTTATATAATAATAGTGCCCTTTAGCAATTCTGAAGCAAGAATAGTGAAATGGTCAAAAGGAAGTTAAATTTTCAAAGCACTTAGTAGGAGCTCAGGTGACTTCTTTAAAGTTACTAGTATCTTTGTCAATTATTCATATTTACTAGCTAAATGCATTCAACTTTGTAAGATTTATTTTTCCTTTTGAACTAACTTTGGTGCATCAACATTGGTAGATTGTTTCTCCTCCTCTTGCTTCCTGGCTTTCCTAAAAAACTGAACATCCCCTTTCAAAAGAGATTGCTAAATGTTTCATCATCTAGCTTTAGTTTAAAATGCCTGAATAACATAGTAAAAAACTTTCCATATGGCAGTCCTGTTGACCTTGAATTTTCATCTATGTGCATGCATTTTTAAATTTTCTTTAATATGACTTAGTACAAATCTTCATTTTTGAATCTAAATTGCATACATGTATTTTGGAATGTCATAAGCCATTTGGTTATATGGTGCATCTAGTTTTCAGCTCTTATGAGCCAGTATATGAAGTTGGCTTTTTCATACAGACATGTTGTGTACTTATATTTTTCTTGATATGACTTGACACAGATTCTCGTTATCAAAACTTGTCACATCCTCATTTTTAGAGAGAAAAGTATAATTGAATAGGGTGATGAATTATACCCTATACGATCAGAAATTTGACGATAAGGTGAAATTATGAAAAACATGCATTTCAAGGTGAAAATTATAAATGAAATGATAACGATAGGAAATATTTATCGAAATTAAGAAATGATGATAAGTTAATAGTAGATTAAGTCGAATGCGAAAAATAAGTTTGAACATGTAAAATTGGGTCAATCGATTAAATGCATGTATATCGAGGCAAGAATATTTACATATGCATGGAAATGTATGCAATTGAGGAATTAAGATAAATTATGATTGTATTTGGAGTATGCATAATTTATAAACTAAGTGTGATTAAGGACATATAATATATATACGTATAGAAATAATTATGGATTAGTGAATAATGGAATATTAAATAAGTATATTGAAATATGCATGCCTAATATGATTGATTTAATATAAGATTTATGATATAGAAAATAAAATAAAATGGAATTTGGAATTTCATTTATGATGTCATAAATGAACCTTGATGATGTAAGCATGATGTAAGCGAATGAGCTTAATTATGGTTTTAATTTTAGTAAGAATGATTAATTATGGATTTATAATACATTTGTGAAGGTATAGAATGATATGAAAATATTAGAAAAATAAAATTTATGATTTTGATTTATGATATCATAAATGAAATTATTGGATAATTGAGTGAATAATTGAGTATTAAATTGATATATAAGAATAATAATAAAGCATTATTATTAGGCATGTGATGGAAATAATTAAATATTTAGGTATGGGTATTTGGAAAAGAATATTAGAAAGTGATGTAAGTGGATGGAGAGAGAAGAATATTTGAGTATTTTATTTAATTAAATGATGGATTGATGGATTGATGACTTCAAAAATATGAAATTTGAATGTAAAGGAGGTATTCTATACATATTTTGATGAAAGAAGGGAATAAATATGGTATAATACAAGTATTTATACAAAATTGTATGTATAAGGGGCTAGAATCCTATGAAATGAGTGTATGGAAGCTATTTTGCACCCATACTATATATATATCATATTCCATCTGAAAATTAGGGTTGTTTTAAACCTAATACACTCATTTTCTTCCTTCTCTCCATTGTGGCCGAAATATACTTCTCTTCCTCCATCCATTTCTTCATTTTTCTTTACTTTTTTCAAGTCATTTCTTCATATTTCTCTTATGGAATATCCAAAACTTCATCATTCCATCTTCTTGTCTTTATGAAACTTCAAGTTAAATCAAAAAGAACTACATGTTTAGATGAAGATGGAGTCAAGATCTTTCCTTTTCTTGCTTGTTCATATAGATCTTCAAAGTGTAAGTTGAAAATCACTTAAATCATGAATTTTCCTTGGAAATCGAAACTCCTATGTTAACTAATCCATATTTTTCTTCATGGATCTTTTGTTTAAGGTACATATATGAGAGTTTTGGTTTGAGATCAAGGTTAAACATAATGGATTAAATGAAAATCCAAACAAAATACCAAGTTTTAGTTTATTTTTAGTATTTTTACTGAAAGGTAAGCTTGTTTGATGGTAGATCTTCATTTTTTATGCATTTTTATGTATAGATTCATTTTGGCAGAATTGTTTTTCTTGGATTATTTATTTGATAGAATTATTTTAGGTATAATCTTGTTATGGCAGAATGTTTAGAGGTGGATTAGTAGTTTTTAGCTTTTAGTTTGATGATTTAGTTGATTAGTGATGTAAAGTGATTGATTATTAATGGATTGTGGTGTGTGTGTGGGTTGTTCTTGTGATGGTCTTGATATGGACGAATTTACCAAGGTAAAAGATGGTTAAAATGGTAAATTAAATTCATGATTAAAGGAATTATAAGATTAATGAGTAATTAATTAAGTTAAGGTAAGTTAAGTTAAGATAAATGATGGTTTAAGATGGATTAAGATTTATTAAGTGATTGATTAAGATATTTGAGTTAAATGACTTATAGTTGATTAATAAATTAATGTATGGATATTAATTAAAGAAGGAATTGAATTATTATAATAAGGATAAGATAGGTATGGGACATTAAAGTGAATAAAGACAAAGGGGGGACATAATAAATGAATAAGGATAAAAACATTTATGAAAGATGTAAAGGGATTGAATTGGAAGTATATGGTTATAATAAATGTAAAGATTTAAATGGTATTTGGATTGATGATTTAATTCTATGATTAAGAATTAAAGTGGAAGTAGAGATATATTAATAAATAAAAGATTGTGCATAT
>CANYBF010418742.1:0-10030 GCA_948192965.1 Dalechampia spathulata
CACTTCTAATATAATATACTATTTCAAATCTATTTTAAATTATCCTATTTTCAATTATATTTATCTATTTATCTATTTACATATCATAATTTAAAACTAATCATAATTATGACATCACCTTTACAACTTATGATATCATTAATAAAATTATCATTTATACTTTTCTAATATTTTTATATTTTCATATACTTTCACTAATATATTATTAATTAATAATTATTCATTTTCTAATGCATAAAGATCATAATTAAATTCATATGCTTACATCATGCTTACATCATTATCACTCAATTATGACATTATAATTAATTTTTAATTCAAATTTTCTAAAATTTGTATATATCTAATTCTCATTAAAAAAATCATCTTGAGCTAACTAAATTAATCATACTAAATGTTTTCAACATTAATTCATCACCGTTTAGTGGTTTTGTTTAGGGGTTTCATCAGAATTTCCAATTTCAACTTTAGAGCTATAAACTCTAATCTCATCATAAACTTAACATCATAAGCATTATTTCATATCATTAACACACCAATAACATATATTGTAATATATTTCAATCAATTTATGAATGCAAAGTGTGTGCTCAATTTAGGATGTGACATCATAGCATTCCATTTCAAAACATTTCATATGCCATATTCAAAGGATGATTGTCTACACAAGTCATATTTATGTGTGATGACATGCAAATTCTGTATTGATACACATTTATAAGGTTTAGGATTGTTTACATAGGTATTTATATTAACCCCAATAGTATAATTTATACCTATATTCGTAGGTATAACATTGAGTTTTATTACTAAAGTAACTTTAATGCTAACTTTAAATGCCTTAGATACTATATATCTTAGTGACCAAAACATTCTTAAGGAATACTATTCATTTGGTTAATTTACACTTTTCATTTCATAAGTTACTATTCATTTGGTCATTTTCAATTTGAATTACTTTGTATTTTGCATACTATGTTGATGTATAATGGAATGCCTAATTACCTCATATTACATTATGATATGTACCTCTTTAATATCCTTTAATAGAAGTATAAGATCATGCATTTAAGGATTTCAAAGAAAATTGCATAATGAATTACTTTGGTGTTAAAGTATGCATGCATTTCAAGTTTATACGCATTCTGTCTCATGAAATAGTTCTCATTATGCAAGCATTTGGACTAAGTAAATTACCTCTAAATTGAGTGATTATTAAACCATTAGAACTATACTCAAAGATCTTTCCAATGATATATCATACACATAAAAATTCAATTGTTAAGACCTCCAAACATTAAACTGCCAAATGCCTATAAATTCTACCTAAATGTCACTCGAAATTAGCATAATTAAGCATGAAAATGGCATGAATAGACTATGAAAATGAATTTATAAATTTATGAAATATGTACCATTGAAAACTAGATTCAAATATCTTTCCAATGGTATATTATAAATTCTGTAACTCAAACATTAAGATGGTCACAATGCAATTATCGTAAACCTTTAAATCTACCTTTTTACCATTCGGTTTCGACAAGTTATAGATATGTAGTTTACCTGTCTCATTTGTGGTATTTAATCATCTTAAAATATTTCCATAATGCACATACACATGCCTTTACATGTTATTCACATTACCAAATAATTTTTACCAACATTCATGCACCAAAATACCACTTAAGGCAGCTATGCATAAAGGTACACACATGTTGCCCAATGACACCATTTTAAGCATAACTTTTGCAATTTCATTCCAATTGCATTCAAACTTTATTTTCTTCATTTTAACATCATAATTCATCATTACTATACACAATCCAATGATTCAAGGCATCAAACAAAAAATTATGGGTCATTTTACATAAGTGTAAAATTTAGGCAGTAATCACTTTCAAGCTTTTTTCTCATTTCTAACTCATGTCTCATGCATTTTACTTCATCTTCTTCATAATTCCTCATGTAATTCATAAAAGATAAGAGCTACCCATCTTTCTAAACTCAAACTTATGAAATGACATGTGGCATTGTAACCAGTGGTGCAGAAGCCAAAGCTTCTCTTGGACCAATAGTCCTCAACCTCTGTTTTCTAACCAATATACCATTATACCTCTATAGTTATCATATATTACAATAATCCATTGAAAGCTTTCACCTTACAACCACAACAAGCCTCCATGGCATAAATAGGCCATCCTAAGTTTCTTACTTATTGATGAACTATTATAATAACAAATAACTAGATCGCTAGCAAAGGATCTGGGAGCTAAAGCTCTATTTGACTTTAGCAAGAGGAACATATCATAACCTATAAGTCAGAAAGAACTCATATAAGAGAATTATTTTTAGATAGAAGGAGAGAGAGAGTTTAGAAAGCCATGAGATTAGAAAGAGAAAGTTTTTATTGATGAAAGCTTATGTCCTTCTTAACAAAGGAGTTACAATATTTATAAGCAGGGCTGAGCTTTACCTTATCACAATACAATCTATAAAAATAAATAAAAGGAAGCCACATGGAGGATATAGATAACCATTATCTTTAGTGGATGACATACCATACATACTTTAATAATTATAAGATAAAATGAAATCTTATCTTTACATAAAATAACAAAATGTAAAAGTAGCCGAAAGTAAATGGTGACATAAAGCAAGTGGAAGGTCATTAGCTGGTAGGTCTGGTGGGACCACTTAAATACCAGTAACCTTATCGTCTATCATTAGAGGAGGTGGAGTCATTTTTGAAAGTAGAATGGTAGGACCGTCATCTTCCTTAAGGAGGTGGATGAGGTTTAAAGTTCATGGAAGGAGACTCTATGGGGTGAGAGTCTTGAAAAAGAGAACTTTGATAATCAGGACCTGGACTTTCTAATGATCTATGAACTGGACCAATATCTAGAGAATGGGTATTATCATCTAGGAAAGCTTCTTCTTCAAAGTGCATGCTTAAAAGAGGATATCTTATATTATTGACTCTATTTAGTGTACTGGTAGCTTCAAGGAGGTAGTATTTGTCATGATGATCAATTCTAAGGTATGATACTGGAAAATTATGCCAATGTTATGTTATGATATCCTTAGGTTTAGAGAAATGTATTTTTATGAAAAAAATACTATAGCTATGTATTTTTGAGCCAAAGCATAGTTAGGGTGTTCATAGAGACGTTCATCATGGATCCACTGGCATAGTATGCACTGCTAGACTGCAATAGGGTCAAACCATGATAAAAATCTCCAGATAGGATGGGTAGAAGATCCAATATTATATAAGAACCATAGCATTGGGAGTAACGGTATTTCTATGGGTAAGTGATACAGTGTACTGAGGCATCATAAATACCATAATTCTTCTGCCATTACTATCTTAGAAAGAATAGGGATTTGGATCCAAAGACAAAGAGGACAAAAATCATGGGGCCTAGGATTAATAGTGAGGAAGGTATCCATTATTTTCCTAAGGACCCACATTTTGATTTGAGAAAATGAAAGGTTAGGTGGAAGATCTGAATGGTGGATAGGTTGAAGGTTATAGACCATTATGATAGATGGAAAAGAGGATTTGGATGTAGGGAAATAGACAGAGGGTAATGGCTTTGAAAGTCAGGAAATAAAATCAAGGATAAGATTTATTTTTCCTTTGATATGGGTTACTTCAAAATCATACCTATCAAACCAATCTTTGAGTCACAGGAGTTGTTTATCTAGCAGATAATGTCCCTTAAAATCCAAAATCTTGGGGAAAGTAGAGTTATCCATCTTGATAATGAAGTGTCTGGATGCCAAGAAAAATTTAAATTTTCTAATTTTAAACTTAGCAGCAAGGATTTCCTTAATAGTGGAGTGATAATGGAGCTCATTATCCTTGAATTACGAGACGCATACTTGCATAATGATTCCTTTCCATCATGGAGCTAAAGTAGGACCGCTCCCCATACTAAGTCATTAGCATTTTTCTGAAGAATGAGTTAGGCCTCATTTTAAGGAATTGACATTGGTTGAGTTTTTTATGCTAGCTCTTTTAATGTAATAACAGCCTGAGTATAATCTAAAGTCCACTGAGGAGGATTCTTTTTCAAAATTTGGGAAAGATACCTCATATGTTATGTTACTTTAGGGATAAAATCCTTAATATAATTGATTATTCCAAGGAATTGCTAGATTTGGTAAACTGTCAACCTGTCATTAGGAAAATGATAAAGTTCTTGTGGCAAGTAGGGACTAGGTTGACACATTCCATCCTCGATATGTAATCTAAGGAAATCCACTTCTCTAAGTCCAATAAAGGACTTCTTTTCAGATAGCATTATCCTAAATGAGTGGACTATCTTGTGAAAATGGAAAAGAAGAGCCTCATGCTCTTGGGCTATTTCAGAGAAAAAGAGAATATCATCTATGTAGATGATATAGTGCTTGAGGAGAGGTTCAAAGATCCTGATGATGGCCTTTTAGAAAACCAAAGGGGCAATCTTTAAGCCAAAGGGCATCACCGTCCATTGATACTGGGCATCAAAAATACAGAAAGTAGTTTTATACCTATCTTCATGTTTTATACCTAAATGCTAAAACATGAATTTTAGATCAAACTTTGAAAAGTATTAGGCTTTTTGGAGATGGATTAGAAGAGTTGAGATTTTAGGAATAGGGAACTTATCATCTCATAAAAAATGGTTCAAGGGTTTATAGTCAATGATAAGCCTCTTTTGGCCCATAAGTATTTCACATCTTTTCTCAACATTGAAGGCTTGTCAAGCCTATTAAGACTTAGTGGGTTCAATGAGGCCTTGTTGTAGAAGCTCAAGACATTCAGTCCTAGCAAGAGCCAGGTTTATTGGTGACATGCCATGATGGATAGCCTTGGTAGGATTAATATCTTCATTCAACTTAAAAGGCAAAGAGATGAAAAAGTTAGGATTCTTAAAAAGAGGTCAAGGGTATTTGAACAGAAGGTAAGAGTCAAAAAAACATGGTGTAAAGAGTTGTTTCATGTGTGCAAAATCAAGAGGAATATTTAAGATTGAGAAGAGATTATACACACTGTCTATGTAGGGTTTGAACTAACGTTTGAACTTAATCCCTATGGGAATTATTTGAAGTTTTTCTGCTAAGTGGTAGACATTAAAGCTTACAAGAAGATCCTTTTTAACCAAATATGAGCCAATGACATGAGTCCAAATGGTAAGGTTTGGGAAGAATTGTAGACCCACTTTATTTTTAGTGATCAAAGTGGTTTGAAACCTTTTACCATCAGTAGCAGTAAAATATTTCACTTTTTCCTTCCATTGTTCCTTTGGAAGCACATCAGGGTTCATCATTGTGCTGTATGAACCAATATCAAAGAAAACAATGACTTGAATTGGTTTATCAAACTTAGAAGGGAGGATCTAAATAGGAACCAAGGGTACAAGATATGAAAGTTTTGAGGAATTAACTTTTTTAGACGATGTGTTTGAAGAATCAGAGAGCACATTATCTTTGGATAAAGGGTAGGGTATGGTGAAGGAAGTTGATGGAGATGAGACAGGTGTCAATATCTAACAAGGTGAAAGAAGTTTAGGGAAACAGTATGAAATCTTAAAAAAGAAGATTAGGTCTGGTGATTTTGAAGGAGAAGGAGGGCATAAAAGGAAATTTAGAGATCGAGGGAACTCTAGGTCAGGAGGCTCTTGTTTTGGTTGAAAAAGTTGATCAATTTTGTAAACAGGATATAATGACTCAACCAAGTCTGATTCAGAGCTTGAATCTAAGAAAAGTATGGTAATATTGGTGTTTGTTAAGGCTTCTTCTTGCTTAGATAGTAAGAATTCAATATCATGAGTAAATGAATAGTCAAGAAAAATAGATTTGATGTATTGGAGAAGAGCAATTATTTTCTTGGGCTTTTGCTTATAGTCTTTAGCAAAATGGCCTTTCTTCCCACAAATGAAGCATCTGCTAAACTTTATGGGCCTGGACTTTTTCCTAAACTAAGGCATCCATTTAGGAGAAAATCTTTTCTTTTTATGCCTTCTTTTGCCAAGGCCATCTTTAAAATGAGACTTCTTTCTGGTGTTACAAGAATAGTTCTTCTCTTTGCATCTTATCTTGAGATAACTTTGATCACAAGCTTTCCTAGCAATAAGATCTCCTTTTGAAATTTTCTTAAAAAATATCTGCTATTCACACATCTTATCAATGATAAATAAAGTGAACTGCCATATTTCACCAAGAGTGATTTGGCTAATATATCTTTTAGTATCTTGTAACATTCTTTGAATTTCTAGTTGAACTTCCTCTAAAAGAGAGGAAACAAAAGTGTACTTGAGGTTCTCATCTTGTTATCCATGGATCTAATAGTAAAGCTTAGAAATTTCCACATAATGCTTTTCTAGATCCTTACAATTGTAAGAATAATATTTCCTATCAAAATACTCATGCTTCTTTTGATGAAAGATAAGTTCATAATTACCCAGAAATTATTAATGGATATTAATTGATATTACTATTAGGAATTGTAACTCAACATATTGGGAAAATCCTTGGAACTATTCTCTAATGAAACCTGTAAACCTTGATGTAAACTCTGCTAGAACATTCCTAAGAGTTGCTTCTAGATGTGTGAGCTAGAGATCAATCCATGCATTAAATTCAAGAATTTTATCTCTCTATTTATGAGGTGGAAGATCATCAAAAGTAAACCAAGGACTAGTAGATGGCTTATATGGATGATGAGTGGAATGAGCTTCTTCCATATTTTTTGATGTGACCTCAGGTTCTTCAACTACTAGATTTGTAGTTGATTACATGTCATGTCCTTCGGTTGTGTAACATGCTCCCGTAGAATCATTATTAACTTTCCAACCGAGAAAGTCAATAACTAATCTATAAAGGATTCCATACATTCCATCGAAATTTTTTTTAAAAACAAACATATTACTTATACACAAACCCATTATCAAGATTACATTTTTACATAGTACTTTTCACATACAGACATTAGGCGTAATCCCATTATTATTTTACAAATTATAAGTTTATCACTCTTAATTTATTTTCTGCCAAACCATTTTATTTATGTAGTTGCACAATCATTTTATAATTTGGAAGTATGTAGGAAAGTTAAATTTATTACCAATATTCTATTGGTAAGTCAAGCGGCTTCACTAATGATCCGGTTCTGCGACTTTGCTTGGTCCTATGTTTGTCAATTGATAAACGCTAAGTGTAAAACTCAGTGGTACTAGTGTAACAAATATCATACATATGCAAAGAGATTTCTTAACATGTTAACATAATATCATTTTACTCTTAATGATAGGTCATTAAATAAATATTGTTTCATTTACTATTCATGATTATAATTCAGCCATAAATATGGTTATGCACATTTACCATTTCAACATAGCATTTACCATTTCAAAACCATTTTCATATTTATATGTCATGCATATTTATGAGTATGCATTATGTCATGCAATCTCCTTCTGATCACATCATTAATATGCACATTTACTAGGTCTTTCTTTTATACCATTTTCAGTGATACCACAATCGTATCTCATATAATATATTTATTCTTTATCAAAACTTTACTGTATGTATTCTCATAACAATTTAATCATTTAGCCTAGTGTTAAACATTAAATATATTTTTTATATCAATATCTTCATTTCTTCCTTATGCCACCATGATATGCTATGTCATGATTTATGATTAATGTATTATGAATATGCCATATTTAGCAACCATTACATCATATATATATATATACAATGTGATTGCATTACCAAACCATTGCCTCTTTGATCAATGAATGATCGAGGACTTTAATCATACTAGCACAAACCTGGAATGTCCTTTCCTTTGTTAATATCCTTGAATGATTCATGAATATTATCCACGAGTTTACCTAATTCAAAATCAATATTAATCTTTTATTAGTAATTAATTCATCCTTAACCATTCTTATAATTATATACCAGTGAATTGTTCAATCTTATATCTAATTTGATTTATATTATTTACTATTAAACATTTATTATAATAATATCTTATTAGATATGGTTTAAAGTCATACTCAATTTAAAATCATGTAATCATCATTTTCTATTTAAGTTTTATTACTCTCTTACTTATGATATTAATTAATCATTTAATAACTTACAGTTACCTTATCACTATTAATTTATAACACTGTCATTATTATAATGCTACATATTTAATTTTATAACTAACTTTATCCCATTATAAAATGCTTCTTATTACTTAACTATGATGGCATTTTAATAAGATAATTAATAACATATTATTTAATTGTGTCTTATCTTACCTCTTTTTATGTCATAGTTAAAAATCTGTAAAAATAGTTTATATCATTTATCTCTTATTAAGAACCAAAACATGTTATTTAAAAACAAGTTCTTATCTTATTCTGTATTTATAAGTATATAGCTATTTATCAAATAGCTAATATTTAAAACATCTATTTATTAATCTATTATCATTTAAACATTATTTTTTAATTTATAATATCTTAGGCATATAGTAAGAATATCCAGTATCAAAATTCATAAATCAGGTATTTAATAACTCTTAAATAATTTCCTACTAAAATATTCCTTAATAATTCTGATGTCATATAACCAATTAATGACTTTACCAGTAACTTTTAATTAATCCTTTAATCTGTCATATTTAATAATATCCAAAAATTATATCAATTCATACTTAAACTTATGTAATTTTTCAGTATCAGGTTTTTGATATCTGTTTAAATCATCCTTCATTAATCTGACTTAATTATTCTTTTATCATTTATGCTTAATCTTAGGTCTAATAGCATTAGATACAACTACTCAATAGTTCAACATTTATCATTTCATATTACAGTATCAATTATTTACTATAACCATCCATATTCATCATGTCTTAACATATTCAATAACCATGGCTTATGTATAACGTCATACCATATTCTTACTTAATTCTTTACTTAACCATTTCAACAAAAATACCATCTAACCTTTAACTTAAATATTCAATTAAATCATTTAAATATATTCATTGTTTAATTCTTGTGTATATAATCCCTTAATACTCTATTATTCTTGTTTTAGTTCTTACTTGAAATCTCATTAAAATCATATTACATCACTTAATTATTAACTAAATAAACTTCTTAAATTATTTAACATACTTAAACCATTATTCATTTAAGTCTATATAAGAATTATAACCATAAACATCATTAGAATTTCCTTAACATTAGTAAATGCATCTTAAATTACTTATTTATATCATCACTTAACCTCATTATATCATTCTCTTATTGACTTAAATAAACCTTTCATAACACTCTTTATACTTAATAATGCTTTTGGTCCTTATTTAAATTCATCTTAAATCTTAGTAACTCACCTTAGGTTATGTCTTATCATAAGCTCAATTTAAGTCAACATTCTTTAACTTTTATTAACCTAATTTATATTATTTATTCATAAATTAATTAAACCTTTAGAATACAATTAATTTGCTTAACTTAGTATCCATTTTGATCCTTTTTCATAACATGGCCGAATACTCCATAATTTTAACACTTAACTTGTCAATTTCATCTTAAGTCCATATGATCTTATTTTACTTAATATCAACCTTAACCATCATATTAATACTTCTATTTATCTTTATTTCTTTTATTATATCCTTAAATTAACTTAAAAGAATACATATTAGATTATTTTTAAAATCCATATACTCAAAAATAAAAATTAAGCTTTAATTCACTAATTAGCTTCCTTTATGCCCAATTTAGTACATACACCTTAAGCTTCTTAATAATTCATCATTATGAATTTCATTTAACCTTAATTAGAAGTAAATTTATTAAGTCATACTTAAAATTTATCATTTAATTCAAAATTCTTAAGTCGTATACTCTTAAAGTGACATTAAGCCATAAATCATCCATTTTAACTTATCTTAAGCTTATTTTTCTTTATCCTCTTTATTAAAAATCTTTTATTTTTAGTAAATTATCATCTAAATCTCATT
>CANYBF010418937.1:0-15175 GCA_948192965.1 Dalechampia spathulata
AACAATGGCGAAAGGATTTTGGAAAATTAGAAGAATGCTTTTAGGGTTACTCTCGAAATACAATAAGGAAGAGGGGAGCAGAATGATATATAACATTGATCAAAACTGCATCGTTTTAATTAATTAAGTCAAAATGATGTCATTTTGACGAAGGAAAACCATATCTTTTTAATCAATGGACCATATAAATAGCGATGGAAATAGCTACGGAATTAATTCCGTAGCTAAATAGCGACGGAAATAGCTACGGAATTAATTCCGTATCTAAATAGCGACGGAAATAACTACGGAATTAATTCCGTAGCCAATTAGAGACAGAAATAGCTACGAATTATGTTATTCGAAGCTATATAGCGACGGAAATAGCGACAACATAATTCTGTCGCTATATAGCGACAGTTATCCTTTCTGTTGCAATTCCGTCCCTATTTAGCTACGGAATTAATTCCGTAGCTAAATTCCGTAGCCAAATACCATATTTTTTGTAGTGTAAGATTTAAAACCTAAATGATAGCATTTTAAGGATTGAAGGTATGATTGAACAGAAAATGTTAAAAGTCAAAAACATAATTCCTTGGAATAAAAGAAACAAAGGCTAAACCAATATTTGCATGTTTATTCATGATGCAAAGTCCTTGTTGCATAATGTCAGTAATCAACATCCATAATTTTATGTTTTAAATAAAACATTGACAAGAATCAAAAAGTAAACAACATAGAATTGCTTAAAGAATTTTTAAGATGAAAATGAGATTGAAATGAAAATCAGGAATATATAATACATCTATGAGAATTAAGTTATTAAAGAAATTGTAGTGCCTAAGATAGTAGTAAGGACTGACAAGTCATTTAGTAATGTAACATTGACAAGTGGGATATTAGAGTAATAATGGAAAGATTATAATAAAAAGTAACATGTGCAATTGCAATAGAATCAAGGATCCAAATATTATAGCATGAAATATAGGTAAAATTGATAATGTTACCTGAATACTTGTAAAAAAAGAAGAGAGTGGAGTGGTGACATGATTGGCCAAGGCTGTTTGAGAATTAATAACAAACTATTGAAGTGGGCTCAACATTCTTTGATAAAAACTTACAATAAAAAATACACCATTGGAATCTTATAAAGTATCTTTGGAAAGAGTTTCATGGATAAAGGAAACATCTATAGAGTAATAGCTACAATATTAACAATTGTTGATGGTAATTGTGATATGGGTTAGAAACTTGGTGGAAACCCATATTTCTTATAACAAGTTTCAATAGTGTGTCTATGCTTATCACAATAAGTGGATACTTATGTATCATTAGAATAATAATATGATGGGTATCATTTTTTATAATTTTCAAGCTACAAATTAACATTGTGAACTTTGTTAATAAAAGCCTTGGAATCATATAATAAGGAATTGTTCATTTAGCCCTTTGAGGAAGTAAACAACATGATCTTGCTCTAGATATTTTTGGATTATCGTTAAAGCAGCACAACTACAAGGAGTATTGCAAGTGCAAATAAGAGTTGGTTGAAGATTTGGTAATTCTTCCTATATAATTTTAAGTTCTAGCCCGATAATATCACAATCACCTTATTTGAGAGTAGTGATTTCATCTTATAAGTTAGAAATTCTTACTATATCAGCTTGAGAAAACCACTCCTTTATATCAATCCAAACATTCACTACTTTATCTATTTATAAAATACTTTAAGTAATGGAAGAAGATAACGAGTGATTAAGAAACAATCATATTGTTGCATCCTTCCCAAACAAGAAAAAGTATATTAGTTTTTGTAAATATAAGTAAAAAACCATCAATAAATTTTAGTTTATTTTTTAACAACAAATTCATCTTCATTGTCCTACCCAAAGAATGATAATTCTTCTTGATCAATGAAGGCGAATGAAGATAACACTAATTAGAAGGGTTCTATGGATCATCAACACTTGAAATTGAAGAAACATCAAAAAAGATTGTAGCATTTGTAGTAATAATAGTATAGGTGGTCACTAATCAAGAACAAAAGATACAGATAATTAAAAAAAATATTGAATCAAAAACCATATTTTTACTTTAATACCATAAAAAATGAAGGTATCATTGATTTTAAGAAGAAAATTCAATTTAGGAAGAAGAAAGAATGTTAACAAACTAATATACATGACAAACAAAGAATGATTAACAAAATAAGAAAATAATGACTCAACTAATAACTTGAGCTAAGCTGAAATATCATCTAGGTTATAATTGTTACATTCTATCAAAAAAAATAATGAAAGAGTTACAATTAAATACATTAATTCAAACTAATGATTGAATTTCAATTCATTTTGATTTGTAAATATGATATATTTAATGTTAACATCCACCCTATTCAAATATATTAAATGATGGAGTATAATGAATAAGAAAAAAGTTATCAAACCACAACACATAGACTACATGAAGTAAACCGAAGTTTAATTAATTGAATAAATATAATAATGCAATCAAATTGAATTAGGTCCATTCAGTTCAGTTTTCTGGACTTATTTTTCTGATCCAGTTTAATTTTTACATGGAGATTTTAATTTTAGAAATCATATTTAATATGTTTGATTTATTTTTTTAATTTGAAGTAATTTTGATTATGGTTATTTAGAATAGTGAATAAGTGAATTTTTATTTATTTGGAGTGGATAAATATTTTATATTCAAAAAATAAAATATTTAAAATATTAAATATTTTGACAATTGGTAAATATTTTTTTGACATACATACAGAAAAATTAGCTTTTATGTTGTATTTAAACTATTAATTTTATGTAGATATTTTAATTTTGATGATTATGAAAAATTGATAAAAATATTATATATATATATATATATATATATATATATATATATATATATATATATAATTTGTTATTCTTTCTTATGTTAATCAAACTTGAAATTTTTACCCTCAATAAATTTGTTATTCCTTATTATATGATAATTAAAAATTGTAACCAATAAACAAGGCACTAAAAATGAGTATAAAAGAAGCATGACTGATAGTTGATTTTTTATTTTACGATATTTTATGGGTGCAATTTGTTAAAAATTTAGTAGGGAGGGACCAAATTGAATGAAAATGAAATATTCTATCTAATAAAGGAAATAAAAGAATAGCAAAAAAGGTGATAAAATGAAAAACCCATGTTTATTTAGTAGAAGATTGGTGGATTTACAGATCTGAGTGTTGGAATATTTGATAGAAATAAAACGAAAAGGAGAAGTTGATAGTAGTAATAGAGAGCAGTAAACAAGTCATGCTTCAATGTTAGACTTCTGGTTGAAGGAGTTCTTTCTTGCCGTTGCCAGTACAGTCTTGTCTGCTACTATAAAATATGCAGCTCCGGCAACTGTCAAATAACCCACAAAAATTATATATAATTTCATTGCAAAACATTGATTATTATTATTATTATTTAGAAAAATGACAAGTAATTACCTGTAGAGACAATAAGAGCTTGAGCAGTGTGGTTAAGATTGGCTCGAGCCCAAGGCAGCATTCTAGCACTCGCCACCTGCATTCCAATGCGTAATACATAGTTACAAGTATTTATAGAAATATTGCATCGTTCTGAAGTTATCTTCGAATGTTATTTAAAGTAAAAGATAGCTTACAGTTGGAATGGCAGTGGCTATGGTAGCAACCACTGCTGCTTTGGCTCCTGCAACTACACCTTCTGTCCATCCATACAAGAAACCAAAGAATCAGTGCAAATACTATACAAGGAACTTGCTTCAGAAATGCATATCCATATCGAATGTACGATGAAAAATACTCGTATACAAGAAGAAAAGAAAATACCATGAGAGCAACGCTTAGCCATGGCAAGCTTTTGGTCAAGAGAAGACTGAGCAACACTTTTCACCATTGTTATGAGAACAATAAGAAATCAAAGATACAGCAAAGCAGTGAAGATGAAGGAGTGTGTGAAGAAGTGGGGTTCGGTGGATACATTTATAGGGATATTGAACTTGTCAGATCAATAAAGACAGCCCACTTGTTTAAGAATAGAGTTTGATGGTTTTACTTTCATTCCAAGTTATTAAAAATATATATATATATATAATTAAATCAAAATTTTCTTTTTTAAAAAAACTTGCATATATATAAATTTAAAATCTATCATTAAAAAATCAAACTAATATATATCATTATTATTTGATAGAATATAATAACAAATATACTTGGACTACCCAAAACTTATAACCGGAGAACTGCTGATCTACTTTATAAATAAAAATGATTTTCAATAAATGAACAGAAAACACTTGAAACAAGGAAAGACGGATCACCGAGTAAATACAATTGAGTGAATTTGAAATTATATAATTATCATGGAAATTAATAATAAAAAATGAAGTGAATAATATGAAAGTATAAGAACATAATGTCAAAAACAACCGAAAAGTTAAGTTTTGATCCATTTTCACCCCTAAACAACGGTAGGGTAGGTATGTTAGGTAATTGTCCGGAATTCATACAGCACATAGATTAAGTTGGACATTGGTAAAATTTCGATTAAAAGCTAAACTATTTTTTGGAGTTTTATTTTAAAAAAGACGTGGATAGAAGACTCTAATTTAAGCAAATACTTTATCAACTAAAATATGCTCCTAAAAGGGTTTCAATAAAACTATATATTATCTTATTAGAAAGAAAAATTAAAGGATTTTTTTTATTAAAGTAATATTTTTGAACTTTTTTCTTCATGTATATTACATATAATCTATAAAAAAGAAAAAAAAATCAGTATTAAAGAAATAAAAACTAAAATATTTTAATGGGAAAAAATACAAACAATAAAATAATTAAGAATTATGGGATGAGGCCTTGTGCCATTTCTCTCCTTTTATAAGAGGTTTATCTTCTGGAAAAAAATAATTATCATTATTCTGTATTTAATTGAAAAATAATAATTTCGTAAGAATATTAAATTATTTAAGAAAAAATGTAAAAAGAAATTAATAGAAATATATAGAGGAGCTGAACATAATAGGAAGGGAGGCAGCATCATCAAGCCCTGCCTATGTTTACGCTGACACAGAATCCACACAATATTATTTATTTATTTATTTATTTATTTATTCTGGATTTACTTGTTTTCTTTTCAAGGCTTTAGTCTTACTTTTTAAAAATTTGTCGAAGCAGAGAGGCCACTGGTTTGACACATACGACTGCCTTCAAAACCATGGGTGGTCTGGTCTTGATCACGTGTGTCACATTTCGTATATCTGCCGATGCACTTCACATCTGAGTTATTCCTACTTTTTCGATTTCTTCCGAATAATCAAAATGCTTCAAACAAATATAAAATATCATAATCATCATTTAATATTTCAATTAATTATTTCATTGATACAATAAAAGATAAAAATTAAGATCTATACTCCTTCGAAATGAATAATTTTGTAAGAAAGAAAAGAGCCTTTTCTTTCATGATGTTTTTTTTTTTAATAATATGAGAAAAAGATTGATATTTTTATATAATTAACTATGATATTCATTTTTAATATTTATTGTCAAATGTAATCGAATTTCAATAATATGAGAGCCTTGTCATGATAGCATTTATATCAAACTTCTCTAACAAGTTAATCAAAAGTTTTTCACGATTCATTCATCGATCATATTTTCTTTATATGATTTTACTTTTCTATCTTCAAATTCTCAAACTCTCTCTTATTGGAATTCATTTTGCAAAATGTCTTTAAAACATTATATTTATGATAACAATATGAATTTTAGCCAATGTTTCTTCTATATCTTTTTATGACCAATCAACTTGTATTAATATTCATTCTCGACATCTCCCTTATGTTGTATTGCACACAAAGACAGGAATAACTTAACATGTAACATCTTGACTCGAGAGCCTATCAGACCAAAGGAGAAGTTTCCATATGTTGCATCTTCAGACAATTATTGGGTTGAATCTATGGATGACATGAACACATCAAGTTATGTGTGTTCACTTGGCAATAGCAGAAAAAAATAAATAATGGAACAATTATTGAACTGTCAATGCACTAATTAATTATGTTGCAGTGTACCATTTATCAATCTTTTCAGTTGAATTCATAGCAAACAATCAAAATGTAGTGTTTCTGTTATTAATCTTGTCATTTAATTCAAAGGAGATTTTCAATAATGTCATTTTCATTTAACTACTTGCTATTGGAGAATCAGTCAATCGGTCACAATGATGTCAAACACCGAAGAGATTTCGAGTTCAAGTTCTACCGCTTCGGAGAAAAAGTAATTACAATCATTATTAACGTTTAAATTTATCAGAACTCAAAGAAAATGATTATGACTGAAATAATATACAGTCAATAGAAATCAACTTCAACTATCAATCTGGTTCTCATGATAGGCCAATGCTACTACTATCTTGTGGATGTTCTTGTAGCTATTTCACCACCAGTTTCTTGCCCATTCCAGTTGTTTGTCCCATCTCTGTATCCGATAAGATATCAGGTTGATGCAGATCCTTCAAGTCCTAATTTCGAAGTGAGCCATGCACAGACCTCCTCCATCTCCTGTGGAATGGTATAGTGACCGAGCCTGCGAATTTCAACAAAATATTTTAGAGAGCTGCAGCTGTTGATTCACCGAGACAAGGAAGATGTGTTTTCCAAAGATTCTCGGAGCACAAACAAACCCATTGTATGCTTTGAATGTCGTGTTTTGGAATCTAGTTGCCCCCAAAACCTGGGAGGATTTCTCACCAAATTCATAAGGAACCACCGCATCAACTGCATTCAACCACATAGTCAAATCGAGATGTGAAGAGCTGCGATTTTCACAACTAAGAAAGATGCAGCTAGACATATGGTTACGAACTTCAAGATGAATATGCATGACAAATATATAGGTGCCGTGTGCATATTCATGTGCAATAGGAATCGATATACATGGTGAGAATGTGGTTGGTTCATTCCGATTAGGCCATTTATCCCTTTATTTAACGGTAATCCTCATGTGGAAGTAAACCATGTTAAGAGCTCATTTATTTTAAGAGGAAGAACTAACAAGATATATGCAGTTACAGACCATGAATTAGAGATCTTCCAGCTAATCAGAAAAAATAAAACAGAAACTAAATGCTAACAGGATGGTATTCTATCTTCAGTTATAACCTGTTGACCTAGTATTATGTCAATTTCCTCAGGTTTCAAGCATGCATGCTAGCCGAGGTGGCGCACCAACTTTCTCTAAAGGGTTCATTTTCAAATTTAAGTACTAAATTGATTCTAGTATAAGAACAGAAACAACGGCATGGCATTTCCACTTGTTCGTTTTCTAGCATGAATTATTACTAGGAGTTATCAAGATACTAGAAGAGGGGAAAAAAGGTCCGATCCAAGAATATGGAATTTCACAAAGCAAATATTCATATTGCCAGCCAGTTTCATACTCTAGTCAAAAGCATTGCTCAGGCTCTCTGCTCTTCGAGCTATTTAACCCAAACTTAAGTTTGAGGTCACCTTTAAATAGGTAAGGTTAAAAAGGGTTCATAAAAGCTGAAAAGCAAACAAGCAAATAAAAAAAATTGCTAAACTAGCTGAGATTGATCATGTCAAGAACCACAAAAAGATATTAACTCTGATTAAAATCTGAAATGTTTGATCAAGATATGCTAGTGAATAATATCACTATTCCAGCCATTTCTATTAAATCATACAGAGGATATAAGGAGTGTATATGAGAGATGCTTATTAATATACCTTTGCCATGACAAAGCAAAATCGGCAAGTTTGTAGCACGCCTTGCAGCCTCATCTACCCTCTCAAGTTTGCTACCCAACGTCCTGGGAAAAAACATTCAAAAATTCAAGGAAGACGAGTCAAATATGAAAGAGAGAGCAGGGAATGGAGATGATAGGAGAGGCAGGAGAAATCAAACTTTGAACATGGGAGCCAGCCACTTAATCCAACAACGGCATCCAAATTGGCAAGATATGGGTTTCCGTTTGCATATTTTCCCAACGCAAAGCAAGTTGCCGAGTATAAGGAGATTGCTGCACCCATACTGAAGCCTCCAATGCCCAGTTTAACTGCAGCATAGGATATTGCACTTGGTAATCAGGCAATGGAAAAAAAATGTTACACCATCAAAGAAGGCACTTAAATCATTAGTTTCCGGTAAAAAAGCACTCTAGGATCATATGAGCAAAATTTAACTGTTGTCGCAAATTCAGTAATGACATTAAGAAATGAAAAAATGATTTATCAACAATTTAAATAGAACATTTTCAAGAATGCCAAAAAAAATAGCAAGCAAAAACCTACTATCAGCGGGTTCTGTTGACAACAGATTTAAGACATGTGCTGCTGCCGCATCCATACCCTCTAAATCATCAGGAACATCTTCTGAAAAGCCTCCCACATCAAACCCTGCATCAAATCAGATTGGGACTTTTGGGTTACCTCAGTTAGTATGAAATTATCTTAAACCTTTATTGTCAGTTAACCTATTTCTTTTTCACAAAAATATCATTATTGTGTACTCTGTATAATGGAAAATACAAGTAAACATAACAAGAGTCATCAAGGATACAATTTTTCTGAATGGTCAACTTACAAGCTGTGGAAGGGAAACCACCGAACATAGTTATAGGTTGAGTTGGAGCAGTCGGGCAAATCCATTTAATCTACATTGCATTTTTATAACCAAAATACAGTTATTTAAAAGCAACCAGCTTCCAACCATTGAAATTAAAATATCAAGGATGCAAAAGAGTATTAGAACTTAACCCAGTATACTCACATTTGGGAGAGGAAGCGTCTCCAGAAGTTGAGACCAGCTGTCAAAGGAGATCAAATGATGAATGAGGATATGAAAAATAAAAACATGCTGAAATTGGCTAAATGAACTTTTTTTGAAAAAAATCTCTTGCTCCTCTTTCATTTACCGTTCTTTTTGGTCATGATTAACCATACATATCAAAAACTTCATTCGTATTTCAGAAGGATAAAGCATCAAAGTGATCAATCGCATTTTTCAGAACTTATATTCATGAATGACAACTATGAGGTTCTAACATCCGACACAACAAATGCCATAAAAAACAGATGATTCAGTTTCCAAAATACACAAAAAAAAAGAAAAAAAAGAACTAAAATGTAACAGCAAAAAACATCAGGGAATAAAAATGTGCGATGAAGACATGCAAGAAATGTATGACTGCACTTATCCAATCAAACAACCACAATACATGGCATAAAACAATTAACCATTCTCAAATCTCAACTCTGACAGAAGTCCAACAGATAAAAGGTCAAAGTTCAGGTGTATGTATCAGAACAACTTTCTTTTTCTTTCTTTATTCTGGAGGAAGTGATCAGGAATTTGAAGGAATTCGCTACTTAAATCCTGATCCACCACCCACTTTACAATAAATAAAACTCGACAAGATAAACACAAAATTTGGAAATACCACCAAAACATATAATTAATACATCATTATCAAAAGAAGAAGACATTATAGGAAAGTGATAATACCTTGATCCATTATCACCTAGACCATGTAGCCATACAACAGTAGCTTGGTGTTTACCTTTAGGTCTAACCACATAAGTTCTCCCAAACTCAAATGTTCTCCCGGCAGTTTTACCACCTGAAATTATATATAGGTGTTGTTTGGATCAATTCTTTCAAGTAATTCATTTTATTTGTAAATGAATTCAGAATCCATCAAACTTTAAAATTTATCGAAAAAATTCACAAATTATGGAATTCATTTGAATCAAACAATACCTAAATCACAGTCTTAATACAAATCAAAACCTAAATGCCCAAAATTAGATAAATTTCCAAACTTCAAGCGTAGTCATTTCTTTCAAAAGATGAACCAATGATAACAATCAAATACAGCTGCAAATAAATAAATACGTACATACATGCATACATTTAACAAACAACTAACCAGCGCCCACTGAAGGACCTGTTAAACTCATATTAGCTGGCACCAGAAAACTGTTGCTTGTGATGATTTAAAGAGCACAGCACAGAACCTGCAGTTCATAATTAAAATCAAAAACAGGAAAAAAATTCAAGTTCACTTCCAAAATCTAAATTAAGACACACGAATTACTAAATTTCTTGAAGTATTAACACTAATCCACCTCAATTATACAAAGTCTCAAAGTAAAATAAGATGGTAATATTCCATATCAACATTTCTAAATCTCCAATTAATAATTTCTTGAAAAATCATAAATTTGCATTAATTTTGCCGGTAAAGTCGAGGAATATTATTTACAAAATTGAAAAAATAAGTGATTTCTAGGGATTTAGACAACTCATTTTTCTATTTAAAAAAAAAAAAAAAAAAAACCTTGAAGCTCCTTTCTCTGATAATGGAAGCTCGAAGGCTATTTGACAAACGGGCTTGCTCTAATATTTACATTTATTTCTTTGTCGTTTTAGCCATGAAACGCATCGTTTTGGTTAGTTTGGCGCTTCTTTGGTAAATTACATTCATGCCCACGAAACAGTATTCTCTTCACCATTAAGGTCCCCAACTTTAATTTATATTTCACAAAAATCCCTAAAAAATTTTAATTTGAACTTTACTCAGAAATACAAATTGAATATTAATGATTTTTTATTTCAATTAAGCCTGTTAACATTTATAAAATAATTTGATTTAAAATTTTAATGCAATTTAACATCTCTTCATTAATAGAATTATATTATCACTTTTATTATTTTAATTACATAAGTAATATATTGTAATTTTATAAAATTTATTAAAATTGCTAATATATAAATTTTTGATGAAAAAACATCATAAATCTTTAAAACTATACTTCTGAAAAAATAAAAATAGACAATTAAATAATAGAAGATTAGATTTAAGATTCAAAACGTCTAATGCTTTATTTTATTTATTCAATAATAAAATGATATTCTTCTTTGAACTAAATTTATTTTAATTTATATAAAAGTTTAATTCATATTTACTTTAAATTTATTATAAGTTTAATATGTAAAATCCATATAGATCACATCAGATAATAAAATGATGAGTAAAGTAGTTATTATTGAATACTTAAAAATCAATATTTATCAAGAAACAAAAAAAAACAATTATTTGTAATAGGAAATTAAGGAATATTATAAGAATAAAATATACTCAAACTTTATATTATAAATATATAAATAAAATAAAACATTATTCTAAAATGACAACACTTGAATACTAATAATTTTGCAAACTATCACAATTCAAGGGAACATAGTTTGTTAAGTTTGTTAATTAAACTTTCTAGCATCATGTGATTGAGCAAACAATCTTTAAATGTATATATTAACTCATAATTAATTAGTTAAAAATAAGTCATTTGTATCCAAAACCAAATCAACATCTTTAATAAGAATACATACTAGAAAATACCTAAAGCTTTGCCTCTATATTTACAAGCTTGAAAACATCCAAACTCACTCTGGTGTCCATCTTCATCTTCATGGTAGTCAAAGATTTGTTTCTGTAATTTTGGATTCCTAAGATGAATGACATCTAACTGAACATTCAAAATGCTTCTTGGATACTATTTTGATCCTCTAAAGTTGACTTTTCATGTATATGAATGGACTTAAATGGCTTCATGATCCTTTGGATGTCATTGAAATCCTTGTTTTACCATTTTTCATCTTGAATACTTACAACAAAAATGCATTAAAATGAGTACAAAATTTTGTTAAAATATTGTATGAATTCTTTGCTCATCAAGTTTATTGTAAACAATTGTTCTTTTTACAAAAGTTTTAAAAATCACATGATTTTATTGTAAAATATAAAATAAAATCCCCTATCATAAATTCACATGTCATATTATTTCTAGTGTTTTATTTTAAATATAATTTCTAAACCCATAAGATGAAAACAATATAAATATATCAGAATTAAAGGACAGCATCATGGCTTATATTAGAATTAATGGATGAATCTTTGAGGATTTTAATTGATGATAAAACCAAATCAACAGAAAGAGAATAAAGATAAAAGAATTATATTCATGAAGAAATTCATAACAATCTCTGCTTTTATTGAATCTTCACCCCATACAAGAGCAATCTTTAAAATACTTATTTTTCTAAGTCTCTTATATTTGTTATTTTTAAAATAAAATAAAAAAAATTAATATTTACACTTATTATAAATGGATAATTTAGGTAAAAATTAATATTTTTATTGAAAGAAACTTAGTTTAATATTTTCATTTGTCCTTACTCCTTCGAACTATTCACTTTTTTCTATATAAAACTATTGATTACATCATTTGCTATAGAACTAATCATTGAAAATTTCAAAAATATTATTAATTTATTTTAAATATTATTTGTTTTTATTTCTAGGATTTGTTTATTTTATTCATTATGAATCTATTAGCTGAATCATTTAATAGATAATTATTTTATTGAAAATTTACAATATATAATACCAACTAAAAATTAAAAGGAAAATTATAGATAATATTAAAAACTAGGTTTTTGTATCTTGAGATTTATCATATTATATTCCACATGTAAATATCATATCCTCTTGATTCTTTTAAAAATAATAAAAGAAATATTTTTCATATATTATTGGTTTTGTTTCTACATCCTTTGATGGTTCTAAATTTTGAACTTATCATTTTAGGCATATTTCTCATACTAAATTTGACCCTTTATTGGTCCTTGTAATATTTGTTCTTCTTCTAAGCAAACTTTTAAAACACCAAGATACTTGAAAATTTTTAATTTTCATTGAAACTTAGTTTCATACTTCCATTAAGTTTTTCTATTTTGATAATGGATTTGAATTTCTTAGCTCTACTTGTCAATCTCTTTAATTCTCTAAAGTTATCTTTTATCAACAAACTTGTGTCTATTCTTCTTGATAAAATAGTGCTATTGAAAGAAAACATCATCTTTTAGATATTACCAGACCTTTGAAATTTCAATCTCATGTTCCTATACTCCTTCGGAGAGAATGTGTTTTAGCAACCACGTACCTTAATAATTAGTTAATTGTGCCTCTTCTTTCTTAAAATAGTCCTTATGAAGTCATTTTTCATAAAAAGAAAAATGATTATGCTCTTTTACACATATTTGGTTATCTTTATTATGCAACCAATGTCCTCCCTCACAAAGATAAGTTTCAGTTTCTTTTATTAATCGATCTTCATTGGTTATGCTTACAACCAAAAGGCATAGTTACAAGATTATATAGTTGATATTCCTTCTCTCTCTACTAGACTTGTTATCTCATCATCATGTTATAAAGCTACTTTAGATAAACTTTACCCTTTATCTACCTTTCTTATTGATCATTGCATTCGTTTCTTTTCCTCTTATTCTACCTTTTTAACTAATATCTTTAGTATCCATGAGTCTTATTCCTTTGAATAAGCTTAATATGATGAATGATGGGTTTGTATTATGAATTATGAGCTTATGGCTTTTGAAAAGAATGGTGCTTGATCTTTGTTTTTCCTTACTCCTTAGTGAATATACTTTTGGCTTAAACTATATTTATCATATTAAGTATAAGCCTTTTGTGAAGTTGAATGCTTTAAGGCTCATCTTGTTGCAAAAGGGTATATCAAATAAAAAGTGAGGTTTATATTGATCATTTTCTCTAGTTGCTAAGCTTACCATAGTTTGCATTCTTATTATTATTATTACTTCTCATACTTGTCATATTCACCAACTTGATATTAATAATGTCTTTCGAGCATTTGGATGACGAGATATACATGCTACCATTTCTTGGTTATAATAAGGATTAACCTGGTCTAGCTTGTCTTTTATCACTCTTTATATAGGCTTATGAAGGTGTCTCGTAAATGGAATAAGCAATTTCTTTCTTTCCTTCTTTCCATTAGTTTCACTTAATCTTCCTTTGATCATTATCTCTTTACTAAACAATCTACTTCTAGTGTTCTTCCCTTGTTTGTCACATGGACAATGTGCTTATAATTGGTTCTTCTAAAGTTGATATCCTTGTTGTTAAATCTTGATTGGACTTGAAATTCACCATTAAAGATTTGGGTTACATGAAATATTTTCTAGGCATTAAAGTGACTTAATCTCCTACTAGTACTTTTTCTTAGTCAGTGTAAATGCATTTTAGATATTTTGTTAGATGTTGCCTCGCTAGTATGAAACCTATTTCCTTTCCCTTGCCTAAGAATCTTAAGCTCAATTTTGATGATGAGGACTTTCTTTTGGATGTTACTACTTATCATCATCTTGTTAACTACCTATTAGTACTCATCCATATCTTTCTTATTTCATGTAATGTCTTATTCGATTTCTATTTTCACCTTGTGTTCCTCATTGGCAAGCAACCTTACATATGCTTTATTATCTTAAAAGGTGTGCTTTAATGGATTTATTTTATTTTACTGTTAATGATCTTATCCCATAATTTATCAATCTTTGACAAGTCATTGTGTGCTTCTTAGATCTTCTCTTATCTTATGGAAATTAAGAAGCAAGTTATTGTTTCTAAATCCTTTATCAAGGGTAAGTGTTACTTATGTTCTTCATGATTTTATTCATTTTATTCTAACAATCAGGTTGCCTCTCACGTTACTACTAATTTGGTCTATCATGAGCATATTATACATTTAGAAATTGATTATCTTTTGAAGCATGAACAAGTCAAAGCTAGTTTTATCTGCGCCTCTTATGTTTCTTCTTATTTGTAATATATATGTTGATGTTTGTGCCAAATTGTTTTCTTCTTCCCAGCTTACTTGACCTGCATGATGCTCCAACTTGAAGGGTGATGGGAGCCATAGATTTACGCAGTGGAAGCAACCTAATTGATACGAAACAAGTAGAAGGCAAACTAAAAACCCACGCAATCAAAACTAACCTCTTGTTGCGTAGATTCATTCTTCTTCTATTCGAAGGCAGAAATCACCTCCGATCTTCTGCCGTTCACCTTGATAAGTTTCTGGACTATATTTCTGTGTGGTCAGACTGGTAAGGGTTTTTCTTTCTTTTTAAATAAATAATAAAATACCTATTTTAATTAAATAGAATTTAATTAAAACAATATTATTTATTTAAAATATAAAACCCATACATATAGTCCAATTAATCAAGGCACAACAGGGACCGCAGGAATAAAATAAA
>CANYBF010419356.1:0-15304 GCA_948192965.1 Dalechampia spathulata
TCACTTACCCGAACGGGTAAGAGCATACCCGAAAGGGTAAAAACCAACATACCCGAAAGGGTAAGCCTCATACCCTAACCAAACTAAAGATACCCGAACGGGTATGAGGCTCAAAAAAATGACAAAAACACTAAATGCAACCATAAATCGAATCCTGAACTGCACCAAGATGAATCAAGATGCCCATGAGGGTAAAACGATAAAGAGATAGGCTCGACTCATCCCAATCAATCCGACCGATCCAAAATTAGGGTGCGACAGTATGCATTTTATGCATACATTATAGTGAATGATTGATAAGTTCATGAAATGCATGAATGACATATGGTACATGAATACTTTAGCATGATAAATGTGATATGAAATACCTTATAGATAAAATAATTTCATATGATATGGAATTGATAGAGATAGAAAGTGAATAGATGATTAAAGTAGTGAATATGCACTAAAGATACAAATTTGAAATGCTTTTATTGAATGCTTTAGATAAAGTGCTATGATGGAATTTATGTATATAAGGTGATGCATTGGCATCTTTAGCATGTTATTGTGCTACAAAGTATAGTTTAAAATGTATAAATATAAGTTAAAGTGAAGTTAGAAGTAATGGTAAGTTAAATGGTAAGCTATGATACAAATGACATTTTATGAAACGTTAGGGTTAATATTTGAAACTATATTATGTATGATATATGCTCAGAACATCATGATGAATGGTAAGTGCAATCTTATGAAAGCATGACCTAAATATGATGTAAAAATGAGAATTTAAAGAAGAAGAAGTAAATAGGTTAAGTAAGGTAAGATAAGATTGCAAAATGTCATCATATGATTGGTTAAATTTTAATATGGTCAAAATTATGTCTTATATTGCCTAATAGAGAAACATGAGTTAGTTTTCTTCATCCTAACACCCTTCTAGCTTTGGCTTCTTCATTTCCTTCTTCTTTTTACATCTTATCTTAGAGAAAAACACTCTTTCAAGGTAAAATCATGCAAAGAACTCAATTTCCATGTTGCTTTAATGTTCTATGCATTTTACCTATGTGTTCTTCTTCTTCTATGATTTCTTCCTCTTTAATGAAGTGAGAAGTTGCTATAAGGTTATGCTAATTATGTGTTAATGGAATAATTGGAGTGAATAATGAAAGATTAGAAAGCAAAGTGATGAATTTGATGTTGTTTTGCAATCGAATGGAGTTTCTGTTTTAGTGTGTAAAATTTATGTAAATTCCTAACTTGTAACTCTTGAATTTATCATTTTGGTTACTAATTGAAGTTTATGAATGATTTTTAAAGGTGTTTAAAAGGTTTTATGTGCTTAAATGTTAATGGAAAGATGATTAAATGTGTTGGTAGCTTGAATGCAAAGCTGCTGCCTAATTTAGGACTTTTCAATTTGCATTATTTTAAGGGGTAAAATTGTGTAGCCCTTGAGTTTGTAAGAAAACATGATTGAATAATACATATAGATGATGAAAATATGGTGTTTTGGTTGCATGTAAAGATGAATTATGGTATGAATTAATTGAAGTGTTCATTTAGGAGGCAAAAGTGTGTCATTTATGTATATTGTGTGTATATTGCCTTAAAGTATGAATATGTGTCTTGTATGTTGACTAAATGGATGTAATTTTATGTGTAACATGTATATATATGTTTGAATTTAGTATGGCATGATTTTAATGTGGTTGGAAGTTATATGGGTAAGGTGTACATGAGGAAAGTCACAAGGTAGCATGTGAACCATCATAGACAAGTTGTGTAACATTTATGTATTATGAGAGATGTGAATGTGCAATTGTAAATTTGGACATATTGCTTATGGATAGGTCTTAGGAAAACATTTTCATGCATTAAAAGTGACTATATGACCAAGTTATGATAGAGGAAAGAATTGCACAAGTTAGTGGTATGCTGAAAATGTGCATCTTAGCGCATTTTAGTGCATTTTGTCAGGCTCTTTTAAGGCATATGGCCTTTAGGGTTTTGGAAGCCTTAATGGATGAATTAAATTACATGTTATAGCTTCAATGAAACTTTGATAAGTTTAGTTTTTGATGGTACATGGCTTGTTAATGTTAATGGCCAAGAAGATAGCTTAGAAATTCATTTAGTCTAAGTACATGCAGAAATGGTATTTGCATTTTCTAGCTTCGACAAGTTTGAATTGTATGCCATAAATGTGTAAGTTTTGGTACTTTATTTGCATGGTTTAATACCTTTAGATGTTCATGAGAGGATGGAGTAAAATTAAGTATTATTCATGGTCCATATGATGGTCAATAAGGGTACGTAATTGTACATGCAAATATGGTAAAGAGAAGTAGGAAACATGAAAGGAAAATGATCATATGAATAGTAAAATATACAAAATGAATAGTTCACATGACCAAATGAATAGTAAATTATCTAGTATGATTTAGCACTTTAATGAATGGACATCTTAGCCTTCTAAACTTGATGCTATACACACCTAGATCTTATAAGTCTTCATTGTACACATGGATATACACTTAGAGGCATGAAAAAGAGTTAATTGTACATGCTCACACATGCTATGACAGTCTTATACATGCTTCAATGTTCTAAATGCTTGATTTACATGCCAATATACATGTGTATGACCTATATATGTACTTATACTTGAATGCAAACGTGTGTAATGGTATGTATGTGGATAATGGCTAACCATATATAGGAAGTTAATGATGCATAAATACACTTAATGAATGAAATTATGGTTCAAGGACTTATGATGGTTAAAAGGTAGGTATACCCCTTACTTGTAACGTATGAAATGTTATAAGATGATATTACACTTGTATACTCATTGTGAATCAAAGTTGAACTATGATTCCATGCTATATATGGATATGGATTCCTTAAGATGAAAAGTTAAGTATAATACGTTGATGACTTTACTAAGTGAATATAAATTGGAAATGCTATAGGTTTAGCTGATGAGATGCATACTACTCCTCCAACTATCAATAAGGGCAAAGCGGTAGTAGGTTTATGTTATTCACTTCATAACCTCATATAGGATTATGAAATAGTGACATCACAAATTACATAACTAACATACAAATTTTTATTTTTCATACATTTACAACATTCCATATTTTTTTTATATCCAATGAATATAATTAATTATCATGTAAATCATTTTCTTAATAATTTACATATTTATCACACAAATTCTTTGAATTTAAATCACCTAATAAATACATGCATTTTTTTATTAACTCATGGAAAGTAGTGGATGTGATAAATTTCATGTTTAAAGCTTAACTTTCCAGATAACTTTATTTTACAATTAGTAATTGTGAAGCTCAAACCTTTTATTGATGCCTCATGATCATACAGATATCATTTTACACTGTATGTCATTTATACCTTAGTAATCAGTATCATATACTATTCATAATTTATTTAATAATCAATATCACATGCCATATATTAATCATTTTATTTGGTATTTTCCATTGCTAATTCACATGTTAAGCATAATAATATGATAACAATCCTTAAGCACTTACCTAATTTTTGTTTCTTGTGTTTCAATCTTGCGTAAAGATATTTACTCTTCTATCTCATATACCTATCATATCATGAATCATTTAACATCTCATTCATTTCAAGGTTTAATAATCATCAACTCCAAAATATTATTCTTTAATGATATTCATTTCATGCCTTTATTTAATATTTCATTGTTCATTTGTAAACAAAAAATGTCTATTCATATATTAAATTACGATTTATCATCATACCAATGACATTTTTTTATTATTTTAGAGTCGTAGTTCTATACTCTCTAAGTACATAATCATAATTGTTATGTAGAAATTTTTATTCAAAATTCTTAATTCCAATAAAACTTCTTTAAGTATGTATTCCATGCATGGTCATACTTTAACATTTCCTATGCATACTCTTATATTTACACATCCTAATTTTAGATGTAATACTCCCTCTGTCTTATAAAGATATACTCTTTTTTAATTTCATTAAGATTAAGAAAATATTAATTATTTTAGTTGAAAAAGTAAATTTAATATATTCTTCCTATTATACCTTCACTTTAATTATGAAAGAAAATAAAATCATTTCATTATTAGTTATATTTTCAATTTTCAAGATGATTTAAGGAGGAGTATAATAGAGATTTAACATGTTATCATTTTAGTAAAAGAAGAAAGTAAGCTATAATTTAAGATAATTGAAAAAAAGAAAGTGAACTAATCTTTATAAGATAGAGGGAGTATGTTTCTTACGATCTTTAAGTGGTACTATATTTATAGCAACTAAAAATATTTAGTAGACATGATACATATTATATTTACTATAACTCACATTTTATACTTGTAACACTTCAATTATTGATATCCAATTATGTCTCATTCCTACACCTTCAATCAAGCTTATATGGTTATCCATCTATACATCTTAATTCTATTTATTATTTATACTTTATTTCATATTTTTTTCTAACTAATTAACTTTCATTTGCAATAATCAACCACATTTATCATGAACTTATTAAATCATTTAGGTAAATTACATGTTATGATTTCACTTTATTTTTGCTCTATTGTCAACAGCTGTGTACTCCCCTTAAATAAATTTTTTAAGATATTCCCTTCATTATAATCATGTTAAGATATTGTCAAGATTTATCATAAAGTACTTCCCTAAATTTCAGCTAAGCCTAAGTTAAATACATAAACTCATGCACTCATAATTATACACATAATGACATGTAGGTTTAGTCAATACTTCCTCTAACAATAATGACTGTACTACTATGTATCCAACTAAGTATACATATGTTCTTATAAATGTCAATCCATTCAATTACATGGGATAAATTCTATATAATTTATGATCATAATAAAATTTATCAAATTTTAGGTAGCTAAATTATAAAGTCAGAGTATGAGGTCACCACTTAACTGTCGATTATTGTTAAATATGCATAAGTCATAACCCTTAAAATGCATGTTCCATTATTCATAAAAATTAATGCACAATTCCATTCATGAATTCGAAAACATTTACACCTAATTCACTCAATTATTAGTTAAAAATAAATTTCCAATAATAAATTTATGTGAGTGTTCCTAGTTCTCATGCATAATAAAAATATTCTAGATGATTTATAATTCAATAATCTTACTAATATATTAATTCTTCATCTATTAGTATTATTGTGGGAGCCTTTCCATTTATTTTAAAAGGATTAATTATTTACATTCTAATTGATCACATTCAATCCATGTTCAACCTAGTTTTTATGACCATTCAATTACACTTAAATTTTAATAAGACTACAAATAGTTTGTATGTGGTAAGTGATGTATGTCACCTTGCATGATTGTTTTAGTAGTCTTTAGTAGTTTTTCATGTTTAATTTGCCATAATTTTACTTTGATTTAGTAGAATTTGATGAGTTTATTGAGTGTGTAGTGTTAGGGAAGCATTCGAGAAGAAATAAAGCATTTTGGGGCTTGAAGAGGCAAGTCATAATCGTGACATTCAATGTCATGATTGTGATAAAAGCTAGAAGCAAGGAAGGACATTTTCAAGCAAGTCACAATCGTGACAGAAGCTATGCCAGAGGGAGAAGAGCCTAAGTGTATGTCATGATCATGATATTCAAAGTCATGATCATGATAGAAGTATGAAGAGCCTAATGACCACCAAGCTAGCGAGTCACGATCGTGACTTCTAAATGATTGGCCATTTAAAGCATTATTTTTGTAGAAGATTGAGTGGGGAAAACAGGATCCATGAGGGGAACAAAAACAAAAGTCTTTAAAAGAGATCTCATGTGGAATGGAATCCACAAGATGGGCAAAGACATAAATAAATTGAAGATAAGGTTGGAGGATCTCCACTCAAAGATAAAAAGAGGTAGCAAGGTGGTGGCTAGGGTATGCAGAAGAAAGGGGGACCATGTCAAGTCCAGCCCATACCTAGAGTAACATGCTCCCATAGCATGAATAACGATCTCTTATAAGGAACTCACATTACAAAAGATACATTATCTATAAGACCTATTTGAATTCGTATGGGTACACGTTCCTGTATTTAGTGGTGATAAGGAAATGCAGCATGGTGTCGGTTACTAGTACTTATCATACCCTTGATATCCTTTCATTGCATTCATACATGTTAGATTGGCAAACATCTTAATGTATGTTATATACATGATTAACATCATACATTAGAGTTGCCAACAATCCATAACACCAGTTTCAAGTATCACCATAAAAAATACAGTAACAACTACTACCTTTATGATCAATATAAACTACATTAACAAAACAGGTTAGAGTATGCCCCCAAGGGTCTAGTACCACTTCGAGAATAGCTTTTCTCTGCTGATGCCCACTATCACTTCTTAGGTTGCTCTCTCGAGGACTCAATACCTACGTTTATCCAATGATAAACGTTGAGCATAAAACTCAATGGTGCTAGTTAAACACATAGGTACAATCAAGCCAATAGCATTAAACATCATTTCATTGTATTATCCATTCAACAATCATTTAGCAATCATTTATAGTCAATAACCCAATCATAATGCATCATCATCTAATAAGAACCATATGAAATACATAAATAAATCCATTGCCTTTATCAACATATAAAATGAGAATACTTTTATGCCATGCATTCTCCCTCATTCCCTCTTCTTTTCCTGTATATATGTGCACATATCATTTCCTTACTGGGTCCTTGTATGTACCGGTACTCATCTCCCAAAGGAGGGCATTTATCTGTGTAGTTCTATGAACCCATTTCTTTTTTTTTTTAACTGTATGTCTCGAGACTCATCTTCCATCATCTGTATGACCAGTAGGTTTAGAGCATATAGCTTTATAACATCTCTCTCTTTCTTTTTTTCTCCCCTTATACTTCCTCATGCATGCCATGATTATGTATATATGATGCTTCCTACACACGTACCATGCTCATCATAGGAAAATATAAGCAATATACAGTCATAGAAACAGGGCATATCATTTCTTTGGACCTTACTTAGGTCCTAAAATAAGAAAAGAAGTAAACAACATAACTAGAACAGACTAGCACAAACCTGTAGTAATACTATTTCTAGCGTATGCCATAGTCCCGTTACTAATGATCAAAACCTTCAACTTCTAACTCTTACACCTTCCTAGAACTTAAGAACTCTAACTCTATTATTTCTAAGGGTTTAAGGAAGATAAGAATGAAAGAAAAGCAAGGAAAAGCTTTGTTCTTATCCATTAAAAAGTCCAACTTAAGTCACGTATGGCCATACAACATTCGGTACACCCGTACGGAGCTAAAACTCTTGACAAGCACAAACTTCTACGAGGAATGGTACGTCTGTACCGCCACATTCTTCTTGGTAAACCCAATTTCTTTTGAGCATCGGTACGACCGTACCACCACATTCCAAGAGCCTAATGCCACTCATTTCTCATTCTTGATACACCCATACGGTGATCCGTACGCCCATACCACAACCAACCTACAAACCATAACCTACTCTAACTCATTCTCAAGGTACCTAAACCAAAACAAACATATAATACACTTCTAAACCCTCAATCATATCATGTCATACATGGTGTTTACCCCTTAAACTACAGAGAAATCTCAATAAGGCAGCAACAACCCCCTCTTCCACTATACTTCTTCTCTCTCCTATCAATCATACTCATCACATTCAACATTCCACATTCATCAAAGGTACAATATCATTTCACCCCATCATTACATCTCAACATGCTTATACACATAACTATTCATAGCACATTACCATACATACATACAAGTGACAATCATATACATATATATATACATACATTCCTATACCATCAGACATAATCACATAACATACATTATCAACACAAGCAAGAATCCATTCTCATTCCATATCCATAACCAACAATCAAACAAGCATATACTTACACGGGTGCATATAATCCTGTCAAACATCGAGAACACTCCATAGTGCCGCACACAACAGTGTCCTAAGGTGGGTGTGACAGACCATTCCTATCCGGGATTAACACTGAAATTGGCATTGTCTTCTGTTAGAGTGTGCTCTTCTTTGTTTTCTTCATCTTTTCTTGTGTTTCTTGTAAGCTATGAGTGGCTAAGTACTTTATTATAGGATTTGATTTCTGAAATCCTTAACTAGGATAATTGATTATGATTGCTTGAGATTGCTATGAATGTTTAAATTTAAAGATTTTGTTTAGAAATGAAATATCTACTTTATGGTTGCAATCAGAGTTGGATTATAGAATGCTTGAACATTAAGAGATGTTTAATTCTAAAGATTAGCTTTCTAAACGATTTCTTATGTTTTTTAATTGCAACTAGAGTTGAATTATAGAATGCTCATTCATTCAAGTTAGGTAGATGTGTATGAGAGATCTACATGTTCCTAGCTCTTGTATGATTGCTTAATGGTTTCTCTGATTAAGGGAAATAGATTGAGAGAGTTATTCTAAGATTAGAATAGAATCTAGTTAATTTCACCTCAAGGGAGGGAAATTGATGCTTTTGGATATCTTAGATGGCAATGAACACACGACTGTTATTTCATCTTGGTGATTAAGATTTCAATTCCTATGCTTCTCACTATTTTTTCATCTCTTCACCATTGACTCCATTTTACTTCTTTACTTATAATTGCAATTAATCACTTCCAAACACCAACCCATTTTAGTTACTTAAATAGATTGGAAATCCAAGTAGTGGTGGATAGGCAATAAATCCTTGTAGGATTGATATCTTACTACAATTATCTGTATGCTTGCAGTAAAGTAATAAATAAAACTACTATCATTCAGAGAAACGTTATCAAGTTTTTGGCGCTGTTGCCAGGGATTTATGTGTTTAACATTGCTACGAAGAGAGTATAATTTGATTTAAGTGTTTTGTTTTAATTTCTATTTAGTTTTGTAGTGTATGAGCAGGAGAAGAACTAAGAACTCCTAACTACCACTTTAAGAGGTTTACAAAGATCCAATAAGACTAGATAGGGAGAATCGAAGAGGTGCTCAAGAGCAAACTGTGCAGGAAAACCAAGTAGAAATGGTGGAAGAACAAAGGACATTGATGGATGTGGTTAAGCCTGGTTTCTATGCTAACCAACAAAGCATAATGAGACCACCTGTTGCAGCCAATAACTTTGAAATCAGACAAGCTCTACTACAAATGTTGCAGTCTTTGGTACAGTTTTTTGGTTTAGCAAATGAAGATCCTAACACTCATATCTTAAATTTTCTGGAGATTTGTGATACATTTAGGTATAATGGTGTGACAGAGGATGTAATTTGACTGCATCTATTTCCATTTACATTAAGAGATAAGGCTAAGATTTCACTGAATTCATTCACCCCATGATCCATCACTAATTGGGACCAGCTAATACAGGTTTTCCTAGCCAAATACTTTCCCTTAGCAAAAACAACAAAGATCATCAAGGAAATCACAAATTTCCAAATGATGGACAATGAGTCTCTCTATGAAACATGAGAAAGATTTAAGGAACTTCAAAGGCAGTGTCATCATTACAATTTTCCTAGAGAATTGCTACTCCTAACCTTTTACAATAGAGTCAATACAACTACATGAGGGACTATTGATGCAGCAGCTGGAGGGTCCCTTATGAAGAAGACAATCGAGGCAACATATAAACTATTGGAGGAAATGGTAGCCATAAATGCATTATGGGCATTGGATAGGTCTAAAACAGTAATTAAAGAACAAAAAGGTACATTATCATTAGATGTTGTTAGCACTTTGCAGGCTGAAGTTGCAAATTTGACAAAGCAAATCAGCAACTTATCAAAAGTTTTAAGTTCGTATGAGCTGTGTGGGCAATTAAGACATGCTGTCAATGATTGCAATATGTGCGAGAATATGGAGCAAGCTAATTTTATAGGAAATATGCCACACTCCATAGGAAGACAAGGTAACAACCCTTACTCCAATACTTACAATCTGGGATGGCAAAACCATCCAAATGTTTTGTGGAGTAATAATGCAGGAATTTTTAAAAGACACACGCAGCACCTCCCCAAAACAATTTTGAATCCAAAATGGAAAAGTTCATGGAGATATTGGGAACAAAGTTGATAAGCCAGGAGGAATCATAAAAAAGAATGGAGGCTAAATTTGATCAAATCATAAAGAACCATTCCTCCTCGATCCATAACTTGGAAGTGAAAGTGGGGTAGCTAGCCGTCGCAATAGTATAGAGAAACCTTGGAGGTCTTCCAAGTAACATAAAGCCAAACCCCAAAGAGCAAATCAATGCAATCCAGTTGAGAAGTGGAAAGGAGCTTATCAATAAAGGTAAGGAACATGCTAATGTATAGGAAGAATGCAGGAAAGAGGAGTAAAGGCAAAGGAGCTGTTAAGTGGGGACTTCAAAAACATAGACAGAAACTAAAGAAAGTGTCTATCATGATCGTGATATATAAAGTCATGATTGTGACTTTCATGACATAAAGAAAAAAAGGGAAGCGAGCCAAGGCCAGGTAAGTATATGGCCCCCATTTCATTTCCATAAAGGCTCGTGAAGCCAAAAGTAGATGAAAATTTACTACTTTTATGGAAAAATTAAAAAAATTGAGAATCAATATGACATTTGCTGAGAAGATTTAGGACATGACACAATATGCTAAATTTTTAAGGAAATCTTGGCATAGAAATGCACGATTGATGATATGAAACTGATCTCACTAACTAGAAATTGTAGCTCAATCATTTCAAGTAAAATTCCATCTAAGCTACAAGATCTAAGAAGTTTTACTATTCCATGTAAAGTAGGAAATTTAGTATTTAACAAATGTTTGTGTAATTTGGGTGCAAGTATCAACTTGATGCCATATGCAATTTTTTAGAAGCTAGGTCTTGGAGATATCAAAACTACTTCCATGGTCATTCAGCTTGTGGACCAGTCGATGTAGAAACCATTTGGTATCATTAAGGATGTCTTAGTAAAGGTGGACAAGTTTATCATTCCAGTAGTTTTGATGGTGCTAGATTACAATAATGATGTTAATTGCCCTTTGATCTTAGGAAGACCTTTCCTTAACATAGGGAGAGCATTGGTCGATGTGCATGAAGGGAAACTCATCTTGAGAATTAGGGAGGAGCGAATAGAATTCTGCATGAGGAAAGCAATGAAACAATAGATGGAAGGTGAGGCATGTATGAAAGTAGACATGATTGATGAATGTGTGTCTGCTGTGATAAAGGAGGAACTAAAAGATTTATCAATCAATGAGGCACTCGAGGAAATAGGTGAGGAAGGTGGTAAGCCACCTAAAGTAGAATTGCTAGTAAGAAATTCTAATCATATGCCTCCTTCAATTGAAAAACCACCTATCCTAGAATTGAAAACTTTGCCAAAGCAGTTGAGGTATACTTTCTTAGATAGTAATGAAACTTTTCCAATCATCATATATGACAAACTAACCTTATAACAAGAGGAAAACTTACTCAAAATGGTATAGAAGTACATTCAAGCTTTAGGCTGGCAGTTATCTAACATTAAGGCAATTGGCTAGGATAAGGTCATGCACAGAATCTATTTAGAAGAGGGCAGTAAGACTATTCATGAGAGGCAAAGGAGACTCAACCCAAATATGAAAGATATTATGAAAAAAGAGGTGATTAAGCTACTGGATGCAGGTATTATCTATCTAATTTTTGATAGTGAGTGGGTGAGTCTCGTACAATGTGTACCTAATAAGGGAGGTATGACTGTTATAGAAAATGAGAAGAAGGAATTACTGTCGACTAGGATAGTAACTGGCTGGAGGGTGTGTATAGATTATAGAAAGTTGAACTCTACCACTAGAAAGGACCACTTTCCTTTGCCCTTCATAGACTAAATGATTGAGAAAATAACAAGTCACTCTTTCTATTATTTTCTAGATAGTTATTTCGGTTATCATTAGATTTTCATTTTCCCCCAAGATCAAGAGAAAACAACCTTTATATATCCATATGGTACATTTGCTTATAGACGCATGCCTTTTAGTTTATGTAACGCGCCTGCCATATTTCAAAGGTGTGTAATTACTATATTTGCTGACATGATAGAGGGATTTATGGAAATTTTTATAGATGATTTTTAAGTGTTTGGAGACTCTTTTGAGTCATGTTTTCAGAATCTGGAGAGTCCTGAAATTACGAGGAGACCAACCTAGTGCTGAATTGGAAAAAATGCCATTTTATGGTAGATGAAGGGATTGTGTTGGGGCAAAAGATTTCCAAAGAAGGTATTGAGGTGGATAAAGCAAAAATTGAGGTAATATCTAATCTACCATCTCTAAAAAATGTGAAAGGTATACGTGGTTTCCTAGGACATGTAGGATTTTATCACTGCTTCATCAAGAATTTCTCTATTATCGCTAGGCCCTTGACAAGCTTGTTAGTCAAGGATGTTTTGTTTGATTTCAATGATGAGTGCTTACATGTATTTAACACTTTGAAAAATGCATTAACCATAGCTCCAATTTTGACTTCATAAGATTGGTCCTTACCATTCAAAATTATGTATGATGCTAGCAACGTTGCCTTAGGATGTGTGTTGGGGCAAAGAAAAGAAATAAAATTGCATGTAATTTATTATGCTAGCAGAACTTTAGCAGGACCATAATTGAATTACACCATGATAGAAAAGGAACTTTTAGTAGTGGTATTTGTATGTGATAAATTTAGAGCTTATTTGTTGGGCTTCAAAGTCATTATTTTTACTGATCATGCTGCTTTAAGATACTTATTTCCCAATAAGGATGCTAAGCTAAGGTTAATTTGATAGGTGCTGCTACTACAAGAATTTGACATTGAGATCAGGGATAAGAAATGAGCTGAAAATGTAGTTGCGGATCATCTCTCACGTTTGGAGAAGGATGAGGAGGATGATGAAGTAAAAGAATCCATCAAAGAAGAATTTTTGGATGATTCTGTGTTCATGCTACAGAGAAAGGAAATTCCTTGGTATGCATAGATGGCTAACTTTTTAGCCTATGGTTTAGTGCCTTTTGATGTTTTATATCAACAGCAGAAGAGGTTCTTTGCAATTACCAAGTATTACCAATGGGAGGAACCTTACTTATTTCACTAGTGTATTAATGGATTGATAAGGAGATGTGTTGTAGAAGAAGAAATAGTGCCTATACTAACACAATGCCATGATTCATCTTATGCAGGGCATTATAGTGCAAACAAAATAGCCAATCAAGGATGTAAGGAATTATATGCTTTACAGCGATAAGTGCCATAGAACTCGGAACATATCCAAATATGATGAGATGCCTCAATCAACAATCTTAGAAGTTGAAATATTTGACGTATGGGGCATAGATTTCATGGGACCATTTCCCACATCTATGGGAAACAAGTACATATTGGTGGGAGTTGATTATATGTCAAAATGGGCTGAAGTGGTTGCTAGTCCCACCAATAATGGTAGAGTTGTGATTCAATTCATCAAGAAGCTTTTTTCCAGATTCGGGGTCCCAAGAACACTCATTAGCGATGGAAGAGTACATTTCTATAATGCAAAGTTTGAGGCCTTTCTCAACAAATATAACATTCATCACAGGGTATCCATAGCATACCATCCAAAAATTAGTGGTCAAGTGGAGGTAGTAAACAGAGAACTGAAAAGAATCCTAGAAACGACAGTCAGCAGTTCTAGGAAATATTAGGAGCAAGGCTGGATGAAACCCTTTGGGCATACCGTATAGCGTTTAAAACCCTTATAGGGATAACTCCCTATAGGATGGTTTATAGAAAGGCCTTTCATCTACTTGTAGAGCTTGAGCCCAAGGCATTTTGGGTAATCAAATAGTTGAATCATTATTCAGAGAAAGTAGGGGAGAAAAGGCTGCTGTAACTGCAAGAACTGGAAAAATTAAAGCACTTAACATATGAGAATGCTAAGTTGTACAAAGAAAAAACCAAGCACTGGCATGATGCACACATAAAGGTAAAATCTTTTAAGGTTGGTGATAACATGCTAGTATCCAGGAAAATTGAAGTCAAGATGGAGTGGTCCATTTAAAGTATTACGAGTCTTTGATAGTGGAGCACTTGAACTGAGGAATGAACAAAGGGAAACCTTAAAAATAAATAGACAGAGATGCAAAGTCTACCTTAGAGGTTTGATTCATAAACCAAGGTAGGTAACACCTTTTGAATAAAGCCAAAAGAAGGTAAGGTTCAGCTAATGACCTTAAATTTAGCATGTTAGTATGTTTTCATGTGTATGTTAATCCCTATTTATGCTTAAATGTTGTTCATAATGTGTTTTGTAATATTGTAGACTCATTTTTAATGATTTGGATGACGTTTTAAAGTGTAATAATATGTGTTTAGTTCATTGAAAAAGAAAAGAAAGAGAAAAGAAAAGAAAAATGCAATAAAATGAAGCAATAAGAGAAGTCATGATCATGGTAGAAAGTTGGGCATGAGATAAGACAAGCAAAAACTTTCTTAAGGCAAGTCATGATCATAACATTCAATGTCATGATCATGACAGAAACTCTCTAAGGTAAGTCACAATCATGACTTTCAATGTCATGATCATGGCAGCAACTTTAAAAACATGATTTCCAGAATTTTTCTAAGTATAAGAGAAAGAGTTGCCTTCTAAACATAACTCCACACTTGCCAACATCCCTAAACACTCTCCCTTCTCCCTAAGCTTTATTTCCAATAATTTTTTATCATTTTAGCACTTAGATTACTTAATCTTTACATATTTTCATCACCAAATCATCATCAAATCACAAGTAAGTTTATTCCTCTCTCTCTCTTTTTTCTTAAAATCTTGATTTTGCAATTTTAGGTTGGAGTATGGGATTCAATTACGATGTTTTGAGGTTGATTTAGGCATGCTTGTTTTATGTTTTCATGATTTAGATTGTGATTTTGCATTTAGTTTATAGATTTTGGTGTTTGAATGCAAGAATGGAAAAAAGGGGAAGCAAAATTGAAAGTCACGATCGTGACCGAGCCTTATTGCACTATAACTGTATATTTTGTTAACTCTTTTGATTAAAATCATTTGGGAATCAATTATAGAAATTTCTAGGAGGGTGTGAGCGTATGTATCCATTTCTCGGCTTTTCCAGTTTTACAGGTTTTAACTTTTGAGAAAAACGGGATATGTGGAGTCGCCACCTAGTTTGTTTCTATTAATCCAATTGAATTAATTTTAAAACTAGGAAATAAAACCTTGGTTTTTCAGAGTTGAAAACATCCT
>CANYBF010419697.1:0-26652 GCA_948192965.1 Dalechampia spathulata
ACTAAGGATGTTTTCAACTCTGAAAAACCAAGGTTTTATTTCCTAGTTTTCAAAGTTAATTCAATTGGATTAATAGAAACAAACTAGGTGGCGACTCCACACATATCCCGTTTTTTTCTCAAAAGTTAAAACCTGTAAAAACCGGAAAAGCCGAGAAATGGATACGTACGCTCACACCTCCCTTTTTCTTCTAGTTTCTAAGTATTTTGAAGCTCAAAATAATTTAGTTTTGATAGAACATCAAGAAGAAAACAAAATTCAATCATCTTTCTTCATCTATTCTATTTTACGTTTTGTTTTACTAGTCTCTAAACAAAACTAGCAATTTGATTACTAATCATTTTCCTTAACTTGTGTGGATAGTTTGGTGATCCTATATCCTTGGGGATTGAAAAGTTTGCTACAACTTTTCAGAAGGACAAAGAAAGAAGGAGATCGGCTTAAAGTAAGTTTTTAAATCTCTTTTGTATAATCTTCTCTGTATGTGATGTTTTCTATGTATAGAATTACTAAATCCATTGTAAAATATGTATTTAGAAAGTTTTAAATTTCATCTTCCATTACTAAACACGTTTTTAGAAACCAACAATATGTTTGTATTGATTTCAAGGATTTGAATCTGGCTACGCCTAAGGATGTGTACATGATGCTTGTGGCAGATGTATTGATTAATGATGCTTTTAGAAATGAGCTACTTTCTTTTTGAGATGGTTTCTTTGGTTACAACTAGATTATGATTGCAGAGGAAGACACTCATAAAATTGCCTTTAGGTGTCCTAGCTCTATGGGAACTTTTGAGTGGTTTATCATGCCATTCGGTCTTAAAATGTTGGAGCCACCTACTAACAAGCTATGATGCTATCTTTCATGATATGATTAGGAAGATTTTAGAGGTGTACATCAATGATATAGTGATCAAATCAAAGAAGGCTATTGAGCATGTAGAGCATTTGAGAAAGAATTTTTAGAGAATAAGAATGTATAATTTTAAGCTTAATCCTCTTAAATGCACCTTTGGGGTTCATGCATGAAATTTCCTTACATGACTACCCAAATGTGAGCGGTCATTAGTTTGACTACAACCCTTCCATATCAGATTCCATGCAATAAACTCCTTTCACCATCCACTATCTCATTTAGATTTGAGCATGGATTAATGTCAACTCAATGTATAATCAAGTATAATAGAGTATGCCCTAAATTTGATGTTTCATATACCATAAGAACATATCCTTAGTCCTTCTCAAGTACTTAAGGATATGACTAGATTGGAACCTGGTTATGACACTTAAAGAGAATGCCACATCTGATCTAGTGCATAACATAGCATACATGATGGATCCAATTACTAATGCATATGGAATCCTAGTCATACGATCTTTCTCATCTTATATCTTAGGACACCATGCTTTAGAAGGATGTTTCCTATGCACCATAGGTATATTACCCTTCTTTGAAAGATCTATGCTAAACCTCTTTAGCACCTTATCTATGTAAGTAGACTGTGACAGACCAATAAGCCTTCTTGATCTATCTCTATAGATCCTTATACCTAAAATATAAGTGGCTTCTCCAAGGTCTTTCATGGAGGATTGTTTGGATAACAAAACTTTAACACTCTGTAAAAATAAGACATCATTCCCAATGATTAATATGGCATCTACATATAACACAAGGAAAGCAATTGCACTCCTACTAATCTTCTTGTAAACACATGGTTCATCAATGTTTTGAATGAAGCCAAATTCTTTAACTGCTTCATCAAAATGTATGTTCCAACTCTTTGATGCTTGCTTTAATCCATAAATGGATCATTGAAGTTTGCATACCTTGTTGCTATCATTGGATATGAAACCATCAGGTTGTGTCATATACACTTCCTCAATCAAATTTCCATTAATGAAAGCTATTTTACATCTATTTACCATATTTCATAATCAAAATAAGCAACAATAGCAAGTAAGATTCTTATGAATTTAAGCATAGCTACTGGTGAGAAAGTTTCATCATAATCAATTCATAATCAATTCCTTGTTTCTAACAATAACCTTTCACCACAAAGTGAGCTTTATAAGTAACCATATTACCATCCATGTCTGCCTTCTTTTTGAAGATCCACTTGCACCTAATGGGTTTTATCCCCTTAGGTGGATCAACCAAAGTCCGCACTTGGTTCTCTGATATGGAATTCATTTCAGACTTCATGGCCTTTAACCCTAAGTCACATTTTGAACTTTTCAAAACTTCATCATAGTCTACAGGCTCATCATTCTCAACTAATAAGACTTCCTTATTCTCATGCCAGACCTCTTTGGCATAGTTCTTATTCTAGTTAGGCGCCTGGGAGCTTGTGTTTCCATAGGTTTTGACTTTACATCAGTAGAATCAATCGATTGATCTGCTTCATCTTGTGGTGATTAAACTTCATCAAGATCAATCTTGCTCCCACTGTCTCCTTTTAGAAGAAATTCTTTCTCAAAGAAAGCAACGTGCTTTAAAACAATCACTTTTTGTTCTAAAAGGAGATAGAAGTAATATCCTATGGTTTCTCTAAGATATCCTACAAAGTAGCATTTGTTAAACTTCATCTCAAGCTTGTCTGACATTATCCTTTTAACATAAGAAGGATAACCCCATACCTTCAAATAAGATAAGATAGGTTTATTGTTATACCATAATTCATATGGTGTAACATCAACCAATTTAAATGGAACTCTATTCAAAACATGAACAATAATCTCTAGTGCATAGCCCCAAAATGATTTGGGTAATTCTCCAAAGCTTATCATGGATCAAACCATATATAATAATGTTTGATTCCTCCTTTCTGATACACCATTATGTTGAGGTGTATAAGGAGCTATCTATTAAGACAAAATCCCATTATCTTTGAGATGTTTAAGAAACTATTGGCTTAGGTATTCCCCACCTCGATCGGAATGAAGTGTTTTGATAGTCTTACCAAGTTGTTTCTCTACTTGATTTCTACATTCTTTGAACTTCTCAGATGCTTTAAATTTATGCTTTATTAAGTACAAACATTCATATTTAGAATAGTCATCTTTAAATGTAATGAAGTAGGTGTATTCACCTTTGGCATGTATGCACTCTTTCACCTTTTCCTTTAAAAGATGATTTTGTCATCTTGCCTAATAAACAAGATTCACATATTTCATATGATTCAAAATCAAATGAACCTAAGTTGTGTAGTTTGTGTAATTTAGACATGCGAGTATTATTTATATGGCCAAGACGATAATGCCATAGAAAGAGTGGATTAAAAGTATCAATTTTGATTCTCTTAGTTTGAACATTGCAAATGAGGTCTATATTATTAAGTATATAAATTCCATTCTCAACATTTACAGAATAGTAAAACATGCCATCTTTAAACATTAAACAACCATTGTTATCTATGGAAAAATTGAATCCTTATTCAATAAGATAAGATACTGAAATAAGGTTCTTATTTAAACTTAGAATAAAATAGCAATTATTGAGTTCTAATTCTAAACCAGAAGCTAAGTGCAAAATATAGGTTCCTACTTCTAATGTAGCAACTCGTGCTCCATTACCAACCTTGATATCTAGATCATTCCTACTTAGCCTCCTCCTGTTGACCAACCCCTACAAATCATAACAAATATGAGATGCACAGCTAGTATCTAATACCTAAATCTTGTTATTAGAAATAGCATTAGAGTTAACCTCAATCACAAAAATACTTTAAGAAGATGCACAGTTCTTCTTTACCAGCTCTAAGTACTCCTTCCACTTTCTCTTCCAATGTCCATCCTCATTGCACTAGAAGTAAATACCCTTGGGGGGTTTCTCTATAGCTTTCTTACCCATGCCTCCTTTGGTCTTTAGGGCTGGTTTCTTACCCTTCTTCTTGGTTGTGCCCTTCTTTTTGGTAGGCCTAGAAGAACTAACTACTAGTGCTGCTTTAGCACTCTTCTTATTTGTATCTTGATCATATTTTAACAAATTGATAAGCTCAAGAATGGTAGTTTCTCCTTTATTCATCTGATAGTCAAGAATAAAATGTGCATAACTATTAGGTAGTGACTACAGAATAAGGTCAATAACGAACTCTTATTTTAGTCCAAAACCAAGACCCTTTAGCCTCTGTATGTAGCCATGCATCTTAATACCATGAAGGAATACTAATGACCCCTTTGCCATCTTGCACCTAAAAAGTGGCTTTGAGAGTTCAAATCTCTCAATCCTTGCTTTTTCCTCAAAAAGCGTTTTGAGATAAGTAGCCATAATATGAGAATTCATAGTCTCGTACTGCTTTTGGAGGTCATTCTCCATAGCTCCTAGCATAATGCTATTGGCCATCTCATCCTCTTGCTTAATCTTATTGTAAGCATCTTTGACTTCTTCATAAAAGTTTGCTACAGGGGTTCATGGATAAGCTCGATCCAATACATGAGTTATCTGTTTGCCTTCCAAAACTATTTTAATTTGGCAAATCCAGTCAATGTAGTTGGATCCATTCAGTTTATGTTCAAAAATTCCGTGAAGATCAACATTTCTTGGCATTTTTTGAAAAATCTAGAGAAAAAAAAGAAATAGTGTATCATTAAAAATATCATGTATTTTAAAAACATAATAAGGACTTTTATTAGTTTTTATCTCCTACTATTTTATTTCAAACTAATAGCCCTCAACTACTAATCCAATGACCATTAAGCCCAATCTTGAATAACCTGGAACTTAATGTTAATAGGTAGATATCTCTCATGAAAATCATATCTCAATATGACTACTGAGTCATTAGGTTATCAACTTTTCTTCATACTTATGTTATCTTACATAACATAATTCCCCAAACCGGCCAATAAAACATTTTACCTTGAGTATGCCCAACAAATAAAATATTTTATTTAAATCTGACCCATTGTTTAAAACTTGGATATACCCTATGTTAAACAGGCTTAAGTGTGCTTAACAACCTAAATGACAAAAAGCTCTCCATCCTTATCTTAGAAAATGGAAGGCCTTAGATTTATATTCCTTTGAGGGATATATTTCCTTTTATGTCATTTAAAACATTCAAGGTGGGTATGTGCAATTGGTGCACCATGCATGGTCCTGGCTCATGCATACTATGACATGCTCATGCAACTCATACATATATCATTGTAATAATTTATAATATGATGATTATGGACTTCAAACCTAGGTTATCCATGATTTTACAAACCTTAAAAATTTGAAATAAGACTATTCTATTACAAATTTGGTCTTGGAGTTTCCTCTTTTGGTCAGGTCTTGCTCCTTTTGCCTCTTTTTATAACTCCTTTACAACCTATGTAATCTAATCACAAACTTCAATAGCAGAAACCCCAAGTTACATTTAAGGGGAGTGGATGAGAAAAGAAGTATAAAAGATTTTAAAGAAAAGGTAGGACTTGCAGCCCCTATTTACCAAAAATTATAAAATGATGCATATGCTCAATCATATTGGGCTAAGTCCATAATCACCATCATGCCATATAATCATCTATTCATACATTCAAAAATGCTAAAATAAATAATCTTCTTATAATATCATTTCAGTTTTTCCATTTTAAAACTCGAACAAACTTTGCCTTTTAAAATAGTTATTGAGCTTGCATTTGAAAATATATGGTTTACATGTTTTGAATTCTATTTCAATAAATTATTTATTGAATTAAATAATCATCCAAACAGTAATATATTAAATATTTAATCACACTTTAAATGTTAATATATCACTTAGAAATCAAAATAGAAGTCAAAACTAATAAGAATCCTTATCATGCTCAAATTGCTCCTTTTAAGAGTTTTAATTCAAATAAAATACTTATTAATCTCTAAAATTCATAAAATTTCCTTTTTAAAACCTTTAATGTGTCTAAAACATTAAAATAGATGAATTAATAAAGAAATATGAGCAATTATATTGAAAAAGCTAAATATACCAGAATTGGACTTTCTATGCACATATGAACATGATTTCCACAAAATCACATCCAAATCAAATCATAATTCATTCAAAATGCTCCAAAATGAAGTTAACACAAATTAATTGATTCATTACATTTTCAACAATTTAAACAGGCAATAATCAAGCAAAAACATTAAGAACTACATAAAAATGTATTCAGCCTTTCAATAAGAGCATGCACAACATATGAATTTTTATCTCATAAAATTTCCATATATGTATTTAGTTTTCTCTAATATAAACAAAGTTAATTTAATGATGAATAATTAGTTAAAATTTCAAATCTAAATTCAAACAATAAATCCCTCAAAATTTAAAATGTCGCAAGCTACAATGATAGTCAAAAACTGAAATCTTATGTATTCTATGCATAGATTGCAACACCAAATCTCTTTGATACCACTGTTGGTTTATGAAAATGTGTTTAGTGTTGGAAGAAATAATTTAAAACTTTTTAAAATATGTGATTTCATTGGATTTATCAATTCTATTCATAGAATACATCAAACACGGAGAAGATTATCAAAGAAGAGATTGAAAAACTCACTTTTAAGCAGATCTCCTTCTTTCTTGTCCTTCTAAAAAGTTGTAGCAAACTTTTCAATCCCTAACGTAGAGGATCTCCAAACTATCCATACAAGTAACAAGAATGATTAGTAATCAAAATTACTTATTTTGTTTTTTAGACTAGTAAAATAAAATAATAAGATGGATGAAAGGTTAAGAAAATCGGTTTTGCTTGTTGATCGTTTATTAAAAATTGAATAGTTTTATTTGTTCTTATGCTTTAAACACCTTTTGCTTCTATATTTCACTTTTTCGTTTTTACAAAAACCTAATGCCATAACCCTAATTAGGTTTAGGTTTAAAAAGTTAAGTCATGTGCATGTCACATGCTTCTGGCATGTGAATAACTTAAGTCTCCTTCCCAGAAGCACATGGCAATCATGTGCACTTCCTTTTAGTTCATCATACATGAATAAGTTATGTGACAATCACATATTGACCATTAAGTCATTTAATTCTAGCCAATTATGCATATAACATGTTATCTTAAATCACTTGTATTTTAAATTGAAGTTCTTTTCATGCTCTTTCTAATGAACTTAAAAAACCAGGTTATCTTATAACCAAAAAACATTATTTCATCAACATCCATTTGTGATCATCGTTCCTCTTACTTTTAGTGTGCAACATTTTGGGTTCTTGACATGTTGGTAATGTATTAATCTATTATTAAACTCCATTTAATAATATCATATGTAAATCATGAGTGGTATCTAGTCATACATCATGACAACCTAAATGTCAAGAAGTCATTAGTTTGACTACAACCCTTCCACATTATATTCCATGCAATAAACTATATTCACCATCCACTATCTCATTTAAGTTTAAGTATAGATTAATGTCAACTCAATGCATAATCAAGTGTGTTAGATCATGCCTTAAATTTTATGTTTCATGTACATAATATTTATTCCCAAAATACCCTTATGAAACTCATTCATTAATAGGCATTTTACTCTGGCTAGAGATTACTAAATAAAGAATATTACATGAATCAATGAGATAAAACCCCTACATTTAATTTGGGCTAGTGAATCCTTTATTGATAAATAAATACCTTTAACTACTTCACACTATATCTAACCTTATGAATGCCTCCTCTAGAGGAATAAAACATAAGAGTTAAAACATAGTGATCCATAATTAAGATAACCTTGTCATCTCAATTCTTAAGGATACTTTCACTACTGATATGAGTGAGATATATTTCACAGACATAGATCAATTATCCATATGAAATCTCAATGGCAAGGCCTCCAATGAGTCAGTCCCCTACTGCTCATCCACATGTTCACTTTAGACAACTTTTATCATGATGAATAAGAATCATCCCTAAAGCAAGTATAACATGTGTTGATCTTAACCACATTAATAATATCCATTATTATTAATACATTGATCATGGATAATTTAGACATTGAACATTTGCATACAATAAGAATGTCATTTTATAACCTGTTTACAAATTCCTTTATACTATTCCAATATCTTGGAATTCATTATTTAGTTCATAACCTTTCAAGTAAACTGAATAATGAATAATGCCTTTTGTTGATAAACCGTACAATAAAACATGATGCTCTATAGCATACACTAATAGAATTTAGTTACAAATGTATGAACCTGTGCTCATAGATAGCATTTATATGCTGAAGAATTATAGTGTTATATAGACAGCTGATGATTTACAATGATCTATAGATAAAACTTATAATTTGTATTCCTTATCATTTTATGACTTATTTATCACAGGAATACATAACAAAGATAAAGTATGATACTTTACAATGATTATACAATATGATTATATTATGGAATTATTTTGTTGTAATGACAATAATGGATATTGGTTTATGTTAATCAATATAGTATAAATGTTATAAAACTTGCATTCCTTATAGGTACATCTAAAAGATTATTTATTCAAAGAAAGCATGTGATGTGTACCATGGGAAAGGAATTGATATAGAATTGTCATAAATGAACTATGATCTTAGTGATCTAATGAGTGGATAAATGTTGCTATATGTATTAAATGCTTAGAAATAATATTTTTGATTGACTACATGATGAGGCTATTATTATGATGATTAAGATTATCATACTTGTTATATTTATGACATGTAATTAGTTTATACTTTCTATACTCATGATTATAGCATAAATGAGTTTTATACTCAGCGTTTATCATTTGATGGATGCGGGTTAGCAGATGGCTAGAAGCACATGGATCCCAAGGTACTAGCTCAGCAGGACTCATTTTGATGGCAAGGACTTAGATTAGTAGCATGCACTTATATATATATCTATATTATTTAACTATAAATGCTTGTAAGGCAGCAAATATATGTGCGTATAAGTCTTGACATTATGACTTACTTTATAAACATTGCATACTATGAGTTTTACTATGAATTGCTTATCAAGAGTAAATGTAATTTTTTTTTCAAACATAATATTTGATATGGCTTTTATAAGAATTAAGTTTAAGAGAAATAAATTATTCATGCTTTCCAATTACTTGGATGTATTATTTTGACAAAGATAGAAATTTTAAAAGATAATTTCCCTTGTAGGATAATTATAGGATAATTAATAATTTCCTTTATTCAGAGATTGTTAACTATTCTACGGGAGCATGTTGCACCATAAAAGGTGTGACAATACTTAATGGAGGTAAAGGATAAAGTAAATGTTAATGTATGCTCTAGAGCATCATGTTTTATTGTATTTAATTTAATGATTTATCAATAAAAGGCATTATTCATTATACAATTTGCTTGAAAGGTTATTAACTAGATAATGAATTTCAAGATATTAGAACAATACAAAGGAATTTATAAAGAGTTTATGAAATGTGATTCTTATTGTATGCAAATGGTCAATATCTAAATTATCCGTGATCAATGTATTAATAAGAATGGATAATATTAATATGGTTAAGATCAGCACATGTATACTTCCTTATGGGATGATTCTCATTCATCATGACAAGAGTTGTCTAAAGTGAACATATGGATTAACAGTAGGGGACTGACTCATTGGAGTCCTTGCTAATGAGATTTCATATGAATAATTGATCTATGTTTGTGAAATATATCTCACTCGTATTAATAGTGCAAGTATCCTTAATACCTAAGATAATAAGGTTATCTTAATTATGGATCACTATGTTTTGCCTCCTATGTTTTATTCCTCCATAGGAGTCATTCATAAATTGGAGGTTGGACATAGTGTGAAGTAGTTAAAGGTATTTGTTTATTAATAAAGGATTCACCACCCCAAATTAAATGTAAGGGCTGTATCTCATGGATTCATGTAATATTCTTTATTCAGGAATCTCTGGCCAAAGTAGAGTGCCTATTGATGAATGTGTTTCATAAGGGCATTTTGGGAATAAAGATTATGATACATGAAACATCAAATTTATGTCATGATCTAACATACTTGATTATGCATTGAGTTGACATTAATCCATACTCAAACCTAAAAAAGATTGTGGATGGTGAAAGGAGTTTATTGCATGGAATTTGATATGGAAGGGTTGTAGTAAAACTAATGGCCTCTTGACATTTGGGTAGTCATGATGTATGACTAGATACCACTCTTGATTTATATATGATGTTATTAAATGAAGTTTAATAATATGTTAATATGTTACCAACATGTCAAGAACCTAAGAGGTCGTACACTAAAAGTAAGAGGAATGATAATCATGAATGGATGTTGATGAAATAATGTTTTATGGTTATAACATAACTTGGATATTTTATGTTCATTAGAAGGAGCATGAGAAGATTTTTGATTTGATACCAAGATTACTAAAATCTGATGAGTAGAACTAAAGATACAAGTGATTTAAGATGACATGTTTTACATGCATGGTATATGCAGATTTGGATGGAATTAAATTAATTAATAGTCAATATATGATTTTCACATGACTTATTCATGCTTGATGAATTAAAAAGAAAGTGCACATAATTTTTATGTATTTCTGGAGGGATTTTAAGTCATGCACATGCATATGACTTAAGTGACCGAAAATCTAATTAAGTTTTTAAAAAGTTATCTGACACAACTTTTAGGGTTACAGGAACAAGGAATTTTGGCTGCCTCTTTCCTCCATTGGTTCCAAGTAATTAGAAACTCAAGAACAAGAAGATTAATTCAGATTTTTAATAAAAGATGAATAAGAAGAAACCAAATTCATCTTTCTCTACATCCATTCCTTTTCTGTTTTGTTTTACTAGTCTTTAAGCAAAATGTGCAATATTGATTACTAATCATTCATTGCTTGTGTGGATAGTTTGGAGATCCTCTACCTTGGGGATTGAAAAGTTTGCTACAACTTTTTAGAAGGACAAGAAAGAAGGAGATCTGCTTAAAAGTGAGTTTTTCAATCTCTTCTTTGATAATCTTCTCTCTGTTTGATGTATTCTATGAATAGAATTGCTAGATCCATTAAAAAATGTGTTTTTAAAAAGTTTTAAATTATAACTTCCACTATCAAACACATTTTCATAAACCAACAGTAAAGAGAATTTGGTGAGGAGATGATGTTTCATGGTTTGCTTACCATAAATTTTTATTCACTTAGTTTATTATTTCAATCTTAAGTAAAGAAAAGTTAGGGCCTAAAGTTGTACCTTAAAAGAACCTACTTATTCAAGGTTAATAGGGGAAGGTGTTACTTAGAAATCCAAAGAGTTTGTTTGGGTACCTAGGGCAAGTATTATAGTGAGTTATAAGTTTACCATTACATATTAAGCTCTGCATCTTAAGTCTGAGGGTTACTTATAAAAGTTGGTTGACATCAGGTAGAGGTTGAGCTGGTGGAGTAATTGTGGTCTTGGTTAGAGGAGATGAAGTAGATGCTATAGCTAAAAGAAAACATCATAAAAATAGTAACATAAAGCAAGAGAATAGCTTTGATATATAGGATACACCCTCAAATTATAATAAGAGGATCATAGTAACCTGATTTCAAGGTTTAGAACTAAACCTAAAGAACAATACACTATTAAGATTTAGTACGATATTATTATGTGTATATAGGTTTCAATAAGGCTTTGTCCATTATTGGTCTTATAGGGTTTAAGTCTAAATGATTTTTGCATGTTAATGTTGATTTTCTTATTTTTATGTTATCTTAAATTTCTTGAGTGTGGTTATGCATGGTTTTTGAATTATCCTAATGTTTGATCAAAATCAAGTTTGTTAATATGTAAACATTTCCCTCATTGATTTTTAAATTTATTTAGTTCTTATTTTGAGTTATGCAGTTTCAAAAGTTTCACTGTTTGTGATTCAGTTTTAAACTTTCCTTAATATTGGATTTTATTCGGTATTTTGATGTTTTGTTAAAATTTTAAAACTTGAGTTCCTTATGTGTTGTTTAACTATTATTTTTTAGAATTTTGATAGATTTTATCATTGTTTTAGATTCTTATGTATATTAAAGTCCTATTTATTTTTAAGTGTTAACGTCTTTATGTTTAGGATTAAATTTCCTTAAAACTTGGTCGTGTTCCAGGTTAGAGGTTGTTATTTTACATTTTGATCCCAAGTTCCATAAATTTGATTAAGTCTTGGTTTTAGAGGATGCCCTATGTTTATATGTTGTTGCATTTTTATTTTATTTTTAAATATAGGTTTGAAAGTACTTTATATTTTAATCATGCTTAGGTTGGTTAAATTTGAATTTATTTGCTTCAATTTTTGGTTTTTATTTTGTTTCTTTTAAATTTGATCATGCTTAAGGGTTTAAAAGGTTTGAAATTCATATTTCTAATAAGGTAAGTCTTTTATTTGAATGACATATTAACACTAATATCCTTGAGATTTAGTTACCTATGTGATTATCGTTCTTTGGCATCCTGTATTCTGTTGAGTCTTTTATCTTATTTTGTTATGTTTCATTGGTTTTATTATAAATAATTTTATTTTATGATATCGTTAAAGGTGGATTGCAATTCTTTTCTTTTGACTAGTCAAACATTTTAGCTGAAGTATTGGGACTCATCGCTTGCAAACAGTCAAATGCTAGTTACCTCTACTACTACTGTGCTCATTCTATCTATTTTTTGAATTTCTTAGGGTTCAAATACATGACTTTTAAAATTGGAAGTATGATCCTATTTAGTGCAATTTTTTGGTTTCAATCGTAGTACAACAATGTGTTTTTCTTTATAAGTACAATATGTTAGTGATGAGCTTCTCATGCTATTTGGTTTTCTAAGTTTTAGCTCTCAATTTTTCATTTTCATATAGTTTTAGTATTATGTTTTTGGTAGATTTTAAATTTTTTTGAAGTCCTATTTGTTTTAGGTTTTCTTAAGATTTAGTTAGGGTTAGGTTTATCAAAGTTTGAATTTTTTATTTTTTATTTAGATTCTATCTTCAGCAGGATCTTGTCATGCTTTAAGGTTTTAAAGCTGAAGCAAATTTATTGAGTAGTGAAATTTTGGTGTCTTCACAAATAAATTTTTACTTGGATTTTAAATGCTATTATCCTAGAAATTTACCTAACTATTGAGTTATTCTTTCGGTAACTTTGGTCCATTGTTAATTCAGGTATGTTTTATCATAGGTTCATGGAGTTTGGGTATTTTATGTGGTTTGGATCATGTTACATATATGTGTTACATATATGAATAGTAAAATGTAATTTCTTTATGTTAACTATTTGGTTTATTCAATTGAGGTATTAAAATTTATGTTTAATTGTTAGTAGTTAAATTGGAGTCTTAATTTAGCACAGTTGTTATAATTAGTTTGGCTTTGTTTAAAGATTTTTATACAGTTGATTATTATTTCCAATGTACCATTTGATGTGTATGTCTTGTTTGTTTCTATAATTTCCTTAGCAGTTCTTAACTTTGGATACGCTATTAGTTTTTGCTTTGATCCGTCTCATATTTTAGTTATTCAATTTATAGATGTATTTTTCATCATTAAGTGCATTTGTTTGAAATTTTTCCTTAGTTAAGTTTTGTAGATAATCTAAGTCACGAATTTGCTTCAATTTATAGTTTTACATTAACATGTTAGTTCTCATAAACTTTTATTCTTGGTTGTGGCCATATTTCTTTTGCTAAAGAATTCCTTAGTTATTTTAGTCTTTTGGCTATCTTTTAATTTAGATATAGTCCTTATTCTTAATGATCACAAAATTTTCTTATATGCATATAGCTTTGTTTCTTTGTGTAGTGTAGTTGTTATTTGTAGTTTAGTTTATAGTATTTGAAAATCAATACATCTATTGACTATAGACTTTCTAACATCGTAGCATAGTATGTGTTTTTTCTATTTTTTGCTTTGGTAGCATGCGACTTCTATTCCTTTTCTTTGCTGTTCTTGCATATAGCTTGAGTCGGTGAATAGCTTCATGCTCACATAAATTTCATTAACTCATGAGATTGGGCTTGCTTTATACATGCAATTAAGCTCATGCGTTTATTTAGATTGAGTTAATCAATATTGGCTATCATGGAATGCATGTCATGTTCATGTGGAATAAGCAGTATATGTGGTCGATTGCCCTATTTTCATTTGTTTTGTTTGCTTATTTTGATTGGTTTGGTCTTTTATTTAATGTTTTCATGCTAGCAACTTCTTGCCATATAATATAATGTTTGTTATTTGTTGGACTCAATTTATGTATGGTGGTGTTTAGCTAACATCTTTAGGTTTTGCGTTGAACATGGTTTAAGTAGTTTGCTGGTTTTCACGCTATGTTAATTTGTTCTTTTTATGTGGCTGTTTCTTTTGTAAGTTAATTCTTGTTCTTGATTATAGCTTCTATTTATTGTTCTTAAAGGTTCTTTAACTATCCTAATTGATTGGCTCAATCAAATTTCTTAAGAATTCTATCAAGTGTCTTTAGTAAGAGAATCCTAGTTATTTTAGCAAATTTACTGTTTTTATTTTGGATGAATATGCAACTTTAATTTAGTCTCTATGGGTGTGTTGGATTTGTTGTTTGTAGTATAAGTGTGTTATAGAATACAATCTTTGATAATACAATTTATCATAATTTTTATCTCACTGTTCTGTCTTAATTCTATTTTCTACTAACATTCTTAGTATTTTGTAAGTATATTTGGTTAACAGGATTCAGATATATTACACTCATGCTCGGAACATATGGTCCTAAGTAACTCAACTTTTGGATTAAAATCTTAGCACTAATTGGTTCTAGCTTTTGCTAATGTGCCAAATATTGGTGCTGATTCTTGAGTTGTAATTAAGTACTTATATGGTCTCATTTCCATATCATAAAGGCTAGAGACTAAGGCAGTTACCAGAAGTAATTTTCCTATGGCAGAGTTGGATAAAATGAAAATGGAGCAGTTTAAGGGGCATGGACAATCAACAATTTAACCAATTGAAGAACAAAAACTAAAGTTCTCTCAACTATAGCAGCATTTTTCTTTCCATTCAATTACAGTACTTCAAACATTTGTCATATTCATTTTCAATCTTATCCTTACGTGATGTCAATGCAAACACTATTTATTATTACGTATAAGTAGCTAATTTCCTTTGAATTCTTGTCAATTTCTTTCTTTTCCTAGCCTATTTTCATTATTTCCTTATTATTCCTTAATCTTTTTAATCGAGTTATTTACACGTTCAAGTGAATTGTCAAAAAGAACTTGGGAACTTACAGTCGCTAGGCGCATGGATTAAGGATTCAATCCTCTGGCATACCCGCAACCTCATCCATTTTCATGAATCCATGCTAAACAAAATATAAACCAATGTATTATTAATTACAAATAAATCTGTAAGTATTCATCATTACAGTTCTTCATTTCAACTACATTAAACTCATTTTATTAATAATTAATTAATTGATTATTAATATAATCATAAAATTAAATCATATTAATTGAAACATTAAATTTGTAATCAAATATCAAAATATAAATTAAATATTTAAATATTTAAATTTAAGATAATGATCCAAATATCATCATCAATGAATTAAGTATCAAAATCAAAATCAAAATTTGAAATATTAAAATTAAAACCTAAAATTCAACATCAATTTTTAATAAAAACTTTTAAATTTAATCAATTTATATATAATTAAAATAATGTATTGATTTCATTACATTTCATTTATAATTAGAATCTAACTATTGTAATAAAATGATGATTACATTACATCATTATTCCATTACCTTGAATTCAAACATTATAATTAAAGATGTAATAGAATCCAAATATTATAATTAAAGATGTAGTTAAATTTAAAATATTGTAATGGAATATGTTGGCATATGAGTTAATGTTATTTAAACATATATAAATTCAATAAGTTTTACATTTACAATTCTTTAGTTTGAACCCACGTCACCGTAAGAGTACAGATCACAAGTACAACTTAAGAGTATCATTGTCTAGGACTAAGAGTGGCCAAGTACTAGCTATTTCTTATATTGATTATTTAGGCAATCCAACTCAATAAAAATTGATTATTACATAAGAAAAGCAGATGATGAATATGACATCAAATCTAACTAGGAAATTAAATTATTCTATTCAATGCAATAAATTTACTATATTAATATACATAAACTTAGGGTTGAGATTATACTTTTGAAGAGGTAACTTATAGTAACTATTAACCATTTTAGGTATTTATCAAAGTTGTATATAACGTAAACAATCCTTCTATTAAATAATAAATTACGTACTAAAATGAAGCTAGTATCTACTTTAATAATTATTATGTTACTTTTAGTGATCAAACACACTTTTGATATTCAAGCCTCAATTTAATTAACTCCTATATCTAGGTAATTAACCAAATGATGTACTTATGTTCATGCCAATTAGCTAAGTCTTCTTTCAAAGAAGTCAACTAATCTATTTGGAAACAGGCAAGTCAATGGGCCTTATGGACAAATGTATTTCCATAATCAACAATAATAACATAAGATAATGATAAATTTTAAATTGATTAATAAATAATGAGTAGCATATTATTCATAAGAACAAGCTCATAGCCCTATGTTAGAAAATACTAAATAGAAATATTTTTGGCTTCTTAACTACTTTAGATCTCTTCTTGCTTCTCTTCTTCTTATCTTCTCCTTCACTCTATAGCTTTAGGTCTTCATACTATAACTTAAGGAATTTATAAATAAAAAAAATCAAAAGAAGATTAAATGAGAAGCTAACCTTAAAATGCATGAGAAATCATGGCGAAAAAAGTCAACATGAGTCATGTTGAGCTTGTTGATAAAGTATGAACCTTTTCAAGGCTAACACGAGTCATGTTAGTCACGATACAAGTTATGTTGAACAAAAATCTCAAGTCTACAAGCTAATTCAAGGCTAACTTAAGTCATGTTGCACCCAACACGACTTATGCTACATAGAAATATAAATTTCATGCATAAACCACCCTTCTAATCCTATAAAATATAAGCCAAAGAGTCAATATACATGAGTTACAAAAGGAAAATAGCATATACTAAGAGTTGTGTGCATGAAACTAATAAATAATGCTCTAACATGCAAAATCCTATAACTACATGCATGAAATAAGCTACAAGATAAGTGCAAAGTGAAGAATAAGGATAATGCATGGTTTTTATATGAAAAATGCTTATGTTTGGAGGTGAAAACATGAAAACAATGGTTAAAAAAGACATCATAAGGAAAGATATAAGTTAAAAATATGGTTATCAAACTACGCCAAACTTAAAGATTTTGTTTATCCCCAAGCAAAGAAAGTTTCAAAACTATAAATAAGGATAAACCTAAGGTTATTAAAATTTAATACAACAACGTCAAATAAAGAATACTGTTGCCTCAAATAATATACTAGAAATCCCTAAGTTAGATCAAAACTCTTAAATTAAGAATACGACCTTATAATTACAAAACATATTAGTTGAAGTTGAATAATAGTACTCATATTCATTGGTTATCTTTGATTTAAGAAACTACATAGGGCATATATCGTTCCCTACCTACTAACAAATAAATATAGGCTTAAGTTTAAAATTTAATAACAACTTTTATACTTCTTTCTTTATTATTTATTCATTTATACTAATTTTACATGATTTGATCTATTCAGGTGAGCTATAACAAGCTTAAGAACTCAGTTGAATTGTATACATCCATTTAAGTCAAAAATTTCTCAAATGTGAATAAGTAAAAAAAGAGAGTTAAAATATTTAAGCAATAATTGACAAGAGTAACATAGAATTAGATAAACAATTAAAAAACAACACAACCATAGACAAACTTCTAGAATGTATTTAAAATAATCCTCATTAAGTAATAATAAGTTGATATTCAAAAATGATATACAATGATGTAATTCTCATTTATACATCATATAAGGAACTTTCATGTGGTATGTATATAATTTAAGCCAAAAAAAAATTTATGAAAATGCATGAAATAAAATGTAATATATGAAATAAAAAGCGAACGCATATACCACCCCAAAATTAATTTTTGACATTATCCTTAATGTTAAATTAAATTGTTAAAATAAGATACATAAAAGAACTCAAATTTAAAATTAAAATTAAGGCATAAACTACAGTGATATAAAAAGAGAAAAAGACTATATACACATAACAAGAAAACTAAAGGCAAGTAAAAGTGTTAAGAGAAAAAGGACTCCAAAAAGATTAAAATAACACTATAATGTGACATAAGCTAAAAACTAAATAAATATAACAAGAAAAGAAATAAATTTAACAAAAAGAATAAGAACAAAGTTAAGTAACGGTGGAAACGAAATGCAATGTAATTCTAATATGTGAACATTAATAATTATAAATGTAAAACACACTTAGCTAAATATATAAACATAAATGCAAGATGATGCAAAACATATATGTAACATGAATAACAAAATGTAAAATGTTAAACACCCTAAATGCAAATGAAAATGAAAATGGAAATAAAATGTATAACTTAAACCTATCCTAACATCCTAACTAATATATAAAATGAAACAAACACACCAACATACAAAGAAATAAATAAACAAACATACAAACAAACAAACAAACACATAAGCACATTAAAAAAAGACAAAAATCAACATTAAACATCAAACATGCTAATTTAAGTCATTAGCTTGACCCTAAACTTAGGAGTTTAACATGACTATAAACTTGAAAGAAGGTGAAGCTTTAAGGTTTGCATGGAATGATCTTTCAATCTCTAAGTCTATAGGAACTAGATTCTCCATATTAAGGGCTCTCCTTATATGATAAATATAGTACCCAATTTGAAAAGAAAAAGAAATAAGATTATTGACAAATATAAAATCCTAAATTAATCAACTACTCTCAAAACACTAGTATTAGCTAAATGCACTATTGATCCCCAATAATGGTGCCAAAAACTTATTGACACATAAGTTGATGCTATTTAAATATATGTAAATTCAATAAATTTTACATTTATAATTTCTTAGTTTGAACCCACACCACCAAAACAGTATGAATCATGAGTACAACTTAAGGGTATTGTTCTTTAAGATAAAAAATGACTAAGTATTAGCTATTACTTTCGTTGATTATTTAGGCAATCCAACTCAATAAAAATTGGTTATTACATAAGAAAAGCATATCATAAAACATGGCATATAAAATATAACTAGGAAATTAAATTATTCTATTTAATATAATAAATTTACTATGTTAATATACATAAACTTAGGGTTGAGACTATGCTCATGAAGATGCAACTCATAGTAACTATTAACCATTTTAAGTATTTATCAAAGCTATGCATAATGTAAACAATCATTCTGCTAAAGAATAGATTACTTACTAAAATCAAGCTAACATATACTTCCATGATTGCTAGGTTACTTTTAATGATCAAACACACTTTCGACACTTAAGCCTCCATTTAATTAACTCTTATGTCTAGGTAGTTAACCAAATGGTGTTCTTATATTCATTCTAATTAGCTAATTCTTCTTTCAAAGTAATCAACTAATTTATTTGGAAATAAGCAAATCAATAGGCTCTATCAATAAATATATTTCTATAATCAACAATAGCAGCATAAGAACATGATAAACTTTAAATTGATTAATAAATAAAGAGTAGCATACTATTACTAAGAATAGGGTCCCAATCCTAAGCTAGAAAATACTAAATCATATTTAAGTTAATGGAATTGTACAATAACAGAATTCTAAAGAGAATTACAACCATAAAAGTCAATTATACTAGAAAAGAAAATATAAATATTCTTGGTTTCTCAACTATTTTAGTTCTCTTCTTCTTATCCTCTCCTTAACTCTGTAGCTTTAGGTCTTCACACTATCACTTGAGAAATTTCTAAATAAGAAAAATCAAAAGAAGATTAGATGAGAAGCTAACCCTAATTAAACATAAATGATGTTATGCAAGAAGAAAAAAGAAAAGATAATCCTAAGAATGATAATCAAGTTTCACCCCTTCTAAACCCCTAGTTTCTGCCCTATATCACATGTAAAACTGTACAAAAGTTAGTTATTTCATTTGAATCATTATGATCCTTTAAAAAAATATCAAATGGTTAGCATTAGGGATTAAAATGCTGATAAATCATGATTGAAAAAGTCAACACAAGTTGTATTGAAGTCAACATAAGTCGTGTTAAGCTCATTGATGGAGTATAAACCTTTCGAGACAAATACGAGTCATGTTAAATAGAATTCTCAAGTTTGCATGCTAATTTAAGGCCAACTCGAGTCATGTTGCACCCAACACAACTTGTGCTACATGAAAACATAAATTTTATGTATAAACCACCCTTCTAATCATATAAAATATGAGCCAAAAAGTCAATATACTTGAATTACATGAGGAAAATAACATCTACTAAGAGTTGCATGCATGAAACTAACAAATAATGCTTTAACATGCAAAGTCCTATAACTAAATGCATAAAATACATGCAATAAGCTACATGATAAATGCAAACTAAATAATGAGGATAATGCATAATTTTTATATGAAAATACTTATGTTTAAAGGTAAAAATATGGAAATAATGCTTAAAAAGGACATTTATAATAAAAGGAAATATACGTTAAAAGCATGATTATCATAATCCAAACATTATAATTAAAGATGTAATGAATTAATCACATCTTTAAATATATTACATTGTTAATTATATTACATTTTAATAAATTATCAAATATAACCTAATTGTTTTGATATATTTATTTTCTACTTTTCAATTTTTTACAAATTTTTCCATTTTTCTAATTTTAATTATGTTTACATTTTTTTACAATTTTCAAGTTATATTTTAAAAAGATTTAGAAATAAAATCATTATTATCCTTGATTTTTTAAAAAATTTAAAATTATAAATTACAATTTTTCAAATATTTATAAAATTTTTAAAAATTTTTCCCAAATATAAATTACAATTATTTTAAATTCATAACATCTTAATTTTGTTTTAAAAATTATAATTTCTTTAAAAATATATATAAATTTATAGAAAAGAATTTATGTGAGTATGAATATTAATTTTATTTAAATTACTTAAGTATGTATATGAATTTTATTTCAAATCAAATGATAAATCTATTTAACTACTAAAAGATAATTAATGATTTGTTATGTACTCATATTACACATTTAACATATGGATTATATGTTACTAATTAAATATTTATATTAAGAATTTTATTATATTTACTATTATTTAATCATTAATAATTTGTTATCTTACGTCTATGTTAAAAAATTAATGATAAGTTAAATAAATAATGATAACAATAATATAGAAATACCTTTCTCCATAAACATAATGTGAAAACTTGATCCATAAGGGAGAAATATTGAAATTTAACATAAATAACTCTTTTATATATTTAAATTGTCATTAGTAAGTATAAAAATTTTTAAAAAATAATACTAGTCAAATATTATAATTTAGTTAACTAAATATCATAGTGAATATAGATATCAAAATTTTAAATTAATTTATAGATCGATTAAATATATTTGATCTTGAAAATTATTAGATGAAATAATTATTTCAATCTAATAAATAAAATATATTTTATAAATCAATTAAATAAATATTTTTGATCTATAAAATAATTAGATTAAATGATTATTTTAATCTAATAAAATTAAAATATTTTAGATCAATCAAATTATTGGTTTGTTATCTAAAATTAAATTATTTTAATAGTCAATTAGATAAATGCTATTAAAACAATAAAATAAATTAAGTGATAATTATCTTCATACAAGTGAAGTGTAATTCAATTACTTTAAAGTGATAGAGATAGAGGTTTAGTTTTATTAGATTCATCTCTTCATATCACTATAAAAGAGGGAGCTTCCATCATTCCAAAGCATATTCAAAAGCCAAGCAACAAGTAGAAGCTCTCCAGACTCAAAGCTTTCTGAATCCCCAATCTTCTTCAAGTTCTTCAAGACATTTATCAAGTTCATTAATGTGTTCATCAAGTTCATCAATGTGTTCTTCCCTAAAGTGAAGTTTGATTCAAGATCAAATATATAAAGCCCTTGAATTGTGTTTTTCTCCAAAATCAAGTTCAATTTAAAATTAAGTTGCAAAAAGTTTTGAATCAAGTTCTTGTTTCAAGATTAGAATAAGATGCTTAAAATTCTTTATTATAAGAATTTAATATTAAAGATTTTATTTTTTGCTTTAAATTAGTATAATTTATTTGTTGGTAAATTTCTTATGCAACTTATTTTGTTTTCAGATTTTCATGTATACAATATGATTAATTAAATAGTGATAGTATAAATATAACTTACCATAAATATAACATAAAATAAAATATAAATTAAATAATTTTAATTAAACTAAAACATAATATGATTAAGCATTATTAAAAGTTATCGAAGGAAATTAATTAGAATATTAACTATTGTTGAAGTTATTATAAGTTTTAATTTACATAATAGCAAATTTTGAATAGTTAATGTTTAATAATATTTTTGATGATGATGAAAATTATTAAAATCAATAATTGTAAATATATTAATCTATTCAAAAAATAAATATGACAATATAAGATTATTTATTTGATACGAAAATAAATTTTGATTAACAACATGTCAAATAATTAATACTAATATGTAATGTATGTTACATCTATTATTTGTCACATTATTAGTCTTATTATTACACATAGACAAAATCTTGTTTTATAAATGTGATTAAATACTTGATTATAGGATAAAATCTAGGAAATTATTTTTAAAATAATAAAGACATCAATATACATGAGTGATAAATTATATTAGACTAGTGACTACATTTATAAGTCATACATTAATGTAACAGCTTTGTCATGGTTGAATTATTGTACCCCATATTGATTTAATCTAAACATGATTCAATAAATTAGAAGAGTGGGCATGAACTTTATAAGGAAGTTATTTAATGGATATTAAAATAGAATATTAGTAATTTAGGAAAATAAATAATTAATATGAATATAAGTAGCCTCATTACAATTAATATGAATGTAAGTCTATAGAATTTCTTAGAAAGAAATATTGATGTTAGGAAGGGAATAAATTTCACAATCAAAAGGAGAAAGTGGTGAGCTTAGAGGGTAAGCAGTAGAATAGTGAATTTTTCTCTCTAGAATGGTGAGTGAATCAGAAGTCAAATTAAAATTATCACTTGTTAAGGAATAAAGAATAAAAACTAAGTAAAAGGGAAGGTGAATTTTACTCAACCTCATGTCAATTACCATGAAGAAGAATGGAAAATTAAGACTATTACTAAAGCATATTATATTGTTAAAATTTAGATAAGGAAGAGTTTTAGGAGAAGAAAGAAAGGAATCAAGCATGATAAGGAAACTTGATTTATGCTAAAGGTTTTAGGCAAGTTATCAATAAATATTTATACATATTATTTGTGTGAGTTTTTATGAATCTGTATGTATTTTCGAGCGGCTAGAGAATTAAAACTTTCTCAAAGTATAATAAGCTCAAGAATAAAGAAAATGCATTAAAATAAAAAGAACAAATTATAAATACAAGTAAGAGACAATGTATATTTGAAAAATGACAATAAAGGATGAATAATCTAACGATACTGAAATAATTTTGCTTAGAATGATTTTTAATTGATCATTATTGAGTTCATTTGAATTTGACTCCTCATTCTATTTATGTTATTTTAATTTCTTTTTCCCTAAGTTCAAATAATCATCCTTTTGTTATGTACTGCCCTCAATTTCCTGTATAAATGGGTTACATTATTTGATTAATCACCTCCATCATGTGCTTTTGAAAATTTTTTTAACTTGGTTAAATTTATTTAGGCTTTTTGGATTTGGATTGGGCTAAACTTAATTTAAGATAATTAAATTAATTAATATTCTAATTACTAAATATCATTTAATTAATTAAAATATTAAATAAATTAATATAAAATTAATTTATTTAATTATCTTAATTAAGTAAAATTAATTTAATTTTATAGAAATAGTATCCCCATAAGATGGTTTATAATTTATAAACTAAATTAGAATGACTATTAACAATGCCTATATAAACTCAACCAAATATCCTTTAATCTTAATACCTCATCTTCTCCAAATAAAATTTAAATCTTTAATAATTCCCAATTTCAATGATCATTATCCCTTTTATACATATATATATATATAATGTGTTAATTATATATACATATATATTATAATATCACTTACATTTGATAATGCAATAGTTTTATTATATAGGTATATATACATAATATACATAGCTTCATATTATCTTATTAATTAACTTTGTCACATGTTTACCATTATTTAAATAAGTAAACAAATCTTAATAAGATGGTTTTAATTTGTTCATCGTATATTTATCTTAATAGTCATAAATAACCATAATGCTACTCCTTCTTGAATGGTCATTCAGAATAATTTAAATGGCATTTATGAATACCAATTTTGTGTTAATGCCTTCTTTCCTCCTTATGAAGATGAAACATTTATGAAGCCTAAAGTTAAATACTTTAATTTTGATACAGTTTATTAAGAAACACATTTAAACACTTACATGCAATATTAACTTTCTAAATCCACTCTTATAAGGGTAAAAAATCTAATAGCTTAAATAACCAAAATGGTAAAAACACATTAGCAAATCTCTATATTAATATGTTGGTTATGATATTATGATGATACTATTGTGGCTTATGTCTTTTACGTATGATAAATTTTTAGGATTGTTAGGTTATTGTCAAAACTCTACCAAATTTTTATCAATATAGCTACTTGGGAAAATGACAAAAAATTATATTGCTACTAGGGATAACAAATTAAGCTTTTTTTATTAGGTATAATAACACTTGTTTAGTATAGTTTGATCACTTGTATAAACTAAAACTAGACAACCACCTAGGAACACCTTATACATAGTAAGCCTGAAACATGAGTCTTAGATTTACATTTATTAATATAATTGTATTAACTATTCCTATTCTCAAATAAAGAAAAATGTTTTATAATTACTTGTGGAATATATCAATATTCTAAGTCTTCCTTAAACTCTAGTCCTAGACTAACATTTACTTTTACAAGTACTTACCACCAATATCAAGTAACTTCATTTAATCACTCTTGCATCATGTTTTTACACACTCTAAGCACTAATCCATTCCCTTTATAGGTGAATTCTAGCTCTATGTCTTGAGAGATACCTTCCAACCATGTCATACCCATACATAGCATAACATGCTCCCGTAGCATAGTTCATAACCTCCCAAGAAAGGAAATCATTAATTACACTACAAAGGATGCATAAAATTTTTTTGCAATATAACACTTATTTATTCATCATTATGTGTGTACCTGAGTTACTTAGCTATTTGCAAATAAGGTTCATTACATTTATGTATCATATCATATTTAACATTCATACGTATATACATCATCATATGTCATCATGCATCAACATATATAGTGATATCCATCATTCATATATAATTGTATTGTCATGCATCGTCATCATGCTTATCATAGCAAAATATAGTAATACTATACTTATATACATCACAGTACACAATAGATACTATTGCCAAATGAGTATGAAAAGTGCTACATAATGAGAATTATGTCTCAAAGTACATTATAAAAGTCTAAACTACTTTTAGGATAGGGCTTTGTATAAGTCCCAACCTTTGCTAACTGCAGATTAGCTACTCTTGCTGCTCTCCAAGTGAACTAAGACCTATGTTCATCAAATGACAAACACTAAGTATATAACTCAATAATGCTATAAATATGAGTACATATCATAGTCTGATGCATTAGATAACATATAAGTAAAAAGACATAAGTAATGATAATAAGATAATATATTATTATCATTTCATTATATATATCATCATACTACCTTAACCAACTGTAAATCGCATGATTAGTATAAGAATAATTACTGTATTAAGCCCATTGTAACTTTTCCTATCATACCATTATATAAAAGTATTATCATTTACATTTGTATGTATAAATGATATAAGTACGTATAAAGCAATTCATCATCAATAACCTTTGTAATCGCATCATGTATAAATGATAAGGTATGTTTATGAGAATGCATTTATGCTTTGCACTCTCCTTTGATCATTTTGTAACATCTTTTCTCCTTCTATATTATTATGCACAATTTACTTCGTAGTGGATCACTCTATGTACCGATACTCATCTCCCGTAGGAGGGTAAATATAAATATAGCTATATGGTTCAGTGAACCTGTATTTTTACTTCCTATCAGGAAGGTTGCTATATGATTCTGCTGAGGGAATCCATATTTTTACTTCCAATCAAGAAGGTTGATCCAGTAAATTTCTTTTCATATTGTTGACCTTGACTTTTCACCATCGTATAATTTAGGATTTTTATTGATTCGGTTAGGACTTAGTCCCCGGTATCAATCCCAATTATGCGTATAGGCCCTTGTATCTTATTATGTGTGTTCTGGTGTGTAGAACAATTTAGAACTGGTGGGGCCCACCATACCGCCTGGCGGGACTCGCCACATATTCCGAGTGCTCTGTGCAGGTAGAACACTATTCCTTATGGCCTACGTAAGG
>CANYBF010420061.1:0-11163 GCA_948192965.1 Dalechampia spathulata
ACTCTTGGTTCGTACTTTTAAATGGTATGGGACTAGTCAATTAAATCCTAAATTCATTTGCTACTAATGAATTTATTTGTTTATTTTGCATATTAATCCATTCGCATTTTGGATCGTGCAACTCGAGGGAGAAAATGGGTATTACTTAGTACCCGGGGATTAATGTATGTGAGGAATATTTGTAATAGGATAGGATTTATTATTCGGTCTGTAATAATCCCCCTATTTCCTATTTGTATCCCCTAATTTCCTCGATCCCTTTCCCAGCCTTTTATTATATTTATTCGCGGGCAATTTATATTTGCTTAAATATTTATGTCATTCATGTCACATGCCATGTCACATGACACATGCACATACTACTACGCATGCCATGTATATACCGTATGCCATAACATACTATACTTCATATGTATATACATATAAATACACAAATACGTCAATACGCCAATACGCAATCCGATACTCTCAATCAACCAATACACCTTATCATGCATACATATATGCCATGCCATGTTATATACTATGCCACGTCGTATGCCATATACATACTATGTTGAATACACATTCACATATGCACTACTATGCCATGACATACATATGCCATGCCATACATCCTTTATGTACCATGCATACGATATGCCATTCATTATACCATGATTTGCATATACCATGCCATACATATTTCATACGCTATGCATATGGTATGTCATACATTTCACATACCATGCATACGGTATATCATACATGATAACATGTCATGATACATCATTTCACATGTCATGACACATGACACAAGCACATTCTACTACACATGCCATGTATATGCCATGTCACACAGCATCTTACATGCCACGCATTTGGTATGCCATACATATAACATGTCATACATATGCAATGTATTACATCACCACACATATCATGCATATGATATGCCATACATCATTCACATGCCATCCATAGAGTATGTAATTTACTATGCCATGATATCCATCATTTCACATATCATGCATACGATATGCCATTCATCCTATGCACCATGCTTACGCTATGCATACATCACACTATACACCCAATGCTAAAATAAAATCAAACACGTTAATGCATAACACTATATACTATTTACCATAATATGTGTTTACATATTAGGATTGATATATCATGCATATGATATGTCATGCACACTCACATGTCATGCATATGCCATGTTACTTTTATCGCTATATCACATGACATGCATATGCCATGCCATCTAAATGCCATATAGCTTTATATGTCATTTTACGTGTAACCTTGCAATGCCAATTCACATGACGCGCTATGTGCTTACCATTACGCTTGCATGCTTGCCTGCTTAGGACAATTAATCCCAACTAAAATGGTAAAATCAATTTTGGAAACTCATATAATAGATCTCCACCACCCGAACCCAATCTCTGAAGGGTTTAACTAGCACTCATGCTATGGGTCGGTTGGACCAATCCGGGACCATCCGGTGGTGACTCCCTTGTGACTCTTTCGAGTCCGTATCATTCCTTAAGGGAACCCCTTAGGAAGACTACGCTTTCACTCCAAGTGTGGTCCCCGGTCCGTGACTTTCGCAAGCCTCACTCTAGGCCCCGACAGAAATCGGCGCTCACAATACTATGTAAATCATTCGCGTGATAAATACATATTAGGTTATTTAGATTATTTTTATATGGGTGTTGAGATAACAGGTCATTTAAACTATTGAGAGAAAGTCATGGGTTAATATAATAACATAAGAAAAACATGATAAAGAACTTAAAGCATTATTGATAATGTGTATGAGTTGAAAAGTAATATTGTATGGAATAGGACCACACTGCTTTAGCCAGATGTAGTAGTTGGAATGTGGAGTTTAGTTCAAGTATTAGGAATATTGTATCTTTCCTTTCACTCTTCGTTCAATTATCAAATTCCCAATCATAACCCAACCTTTTCTTTCACCAATTTTTTCTCATTAAAAACAACCCTAAAGCATTTCCACCCTACTAATCCTTTTTCCCTTCCTTATCAAGAAATCTTTTGTTCTAAGCTATATTTGCGCTGCGCACATTCTTAGTTTTTTGACCAGAATATTTTTGTTAAGAAAATATTTGAATCCAGCTACCTGGAAGCAATAAACCATTTTGCTATCTTATATCACTATGCAAACCAGTACTGTTAGCTTCACCGATCAGAAGCCGTAGCTGCGGAAATAAATGGCCATGACAGGGGTATTATTCTTCATTCTGTTTCTCCTCTATGCCTATGGTAGCTTTGCTTTAGACCTAGATCCCGTCAACGACTTCTGCGTATTTGACAGAGATATTACTCCCCATGTTCCTTGCAAGAATTCATCAGCTGTCACCGTAGAAGATTTCATATTTTCCGGGTTTAAATCTCATCCTGGAAAATTTGACTATACAGGATTCTCAACCATTCATCCCATTACAGATACCTTTCCAGGCCTGAACACATTAGGCATGACAGTAGTACGAGCAGATTTTGAAATTGGAGGAGTGAATGTGCCTCATATCCATCCAAGAGCAACTGAGATTGGGGTCGTCTTAGAAGGAAAACTGTACGCAGGATTCGTTGATACGCAGAATAGAGTTTTGGCTAGGGAAATAGAGAAAGGTGAGGCCATGGTGTTTCCAAGAGGTCTAATCCATTTCCAGATGAATATAGGAGATTCCAGGGCAACTATTTTGATTAGTCTCAATAGTGAAAATCCAGGATTGCAAAAAATCCCAACTGCATTATTTGGATCGGGAATTGAAGGAAAGCTATTGGAGAAAGCTTTTGGATTGAGTGCTAAACAGATTGCCAAGTTAAGGAAAAGGTTTCCCTCCATTGATTTGTTAAACTAGAATGGAATGAAATTGAAGCGGTGTATTTTGAATCTGTGGGTTTCATAAATTCATAAAGCTGTGTTTTGATTGCTTTTAGTTGATCTTTAAACCCTTGAACCATAAATTTTTGTTTTCTTTTTCTGTATTTGATTGAAATGATATTTATAGTCAAGTAATCTTAGCATGTGCTCAAATAATGAAATTCAGTAACCTGTCCTTTATGGAAAACGAGGGACAATTGTGAGCAATTTCAACATATTGGCAGCGCAGGAACTGTATTCATCATACCACAGTAGAAAAGCGCATGGGTGAAATGAGAGCTGGAGAAAGGAAAGATGATAAAATGTCTGATCCCTCTATAAGAAGAAATTATTGAAATAGAACCAAGAATGGGAAGGCGGTCTGAGAAGGCTCTAGTTGATTTATCATCAACTTTCTTAGCTTTATCCATGCACACAAGACACATGAAATCTAAGACTTTCTACTAATAAATAGCTTTGTTAATATTGTTTGGCTCTCTGCACGATCATAAATCTTCTTCTATTTGCTGCACCTTCCATGTGGTCATCGAGTTATGCAAGATGTGCTATCCTTCTTTTCCAATAATCCATGGCTTCCAATTGATATGGCTTCTCGGCTGATTCAATTTCACAGCACTCCTGACTTTCCATTGAGCTGCTTCCTTCCTTTGACATCCGAATTATCTGCCTCAGCATCTCTACCACCTCACTCATTTTTGGTCGATCCTTCGCACTCTTCGACAAGCAGCTCTCTGCTAATTTCACAATTTTTTGAGCTGCACTTAGAGGATACTAATTTTCAAGCCTTGGGTCTATCATCAACCCAAACTTTTTAGAATCAAGAGATAAATGCTTTAACCACTCCAATAATTTCTGATTTGCTCTTGGGCGGTTCCTTTCCACTGATCGTCTGCCAGTAAGCATCTCGTAGAGCACAACTCCAAAGCTCCATGCATCACTTTTAGTGGTGAGATGCCCGTCTGAACGTAATCTGGAGTAGCATATCCATATGTCCCTACTACCTGATCATGATAAACAAAGAGATACATGTACTCTTGGATTTGCAAATTAACCAGATCACTTTGTCCATGAACATCTAAAACATGGCCCTTTTAAATACTTGAAGTATAACTTTGTGTTTGTTAGAGCGACTCGCCCGTCAAAATTTACCACCATATAATCCAAAATCATTTGAAATATAAAAGAAAATAGAATTTCTATATTTGATCCCATCTAATCTGAGATTGGAATGTAGTTTTTGTTGTCTCATTGGGAAAACAATTGCTTCTACCTTTATAAATTTCAATATGCAATTCTCAAAATTGCATGTAAAGTGACAACCAGAATAAACTATCATGTTTTGTTGCATAGATTATATAGATATAGATATGCGAGTCCCACTAGCAACTCCCTGAATCAGCTATAGCAAAGAATTTGCTACTGACGTGACCAATGTCTTGGTGAGATGCTAATAAAACAATAACCCTTACATTCATGGCAAGGAACATGTCAGCAAACACATGGGAGACTTAGTTCAAACATGCGTTCCCTGGCAAGCCTGAAGCTTTGATTTGAAATTTTCATCAAACAAGACATTAGAGGACTTAAAATCTCGAAATATAACCTAGAAAGGAGAAAAGAAAAGCAGAAAAGAGGAGTCAACAACATAAGTAACGAGTAGAATTTGTAATCTCAAAATTACAACTTATTATTTATATATGAACTTGCAAGCCCTTATGTAGGTATGCTAATCCTTGAGCTGCTCCAAGTAGAATTTTTAATCTTCTTTTCCAAGCAAGTGTAGTGTGTGGACTATTGAAAAGATTTTTTTTAAATAACAAAATGATTTGACATCATCACTCAAAGTGAGGAGTTACATACATAAATAGAAGATGGGTTTGTTTACTAAGTTCTCTCAACTTTTGGTCGGTTGTCATTTCCGTCAAATTAATTTCTTACAAGCCACACGTTGGAATTATAATTTTGTAGCAGTGGAAGTAAGGGTCGAATCCTACAGAGACGGCTTCAACTCACTTAATTTTTTGCATTTAAAATAAAGAAGGTGAATCAGAAAGTAATTGAGATAAATGGAGAAATAAATAAAACAAATAAAATAAATTAGAGAAAATCAATAAAAGGTAATTCTCCCAACCGAAAGCATCAAGTATTCATTAATTGAATATGATCATAGATTCAATAATAGTCCAAAGGCAATAAATGCACTAAGCCGGTTATAGTTTACCGAGCAAGTCTCACACGCCCCAATCTTCCCTTATTTGTAAGACTCCATAAAACAAGCTTTATGAAACGCCCTTAATCCTGGGATAGACAAGGTGGAAATAGATTCTCACTAAGTTATCTTGAAATTACATTAGGAATTAGGAAGACCCGACTCTAGTTAACAGTTGTGACCCAGCATCCCTCGTGTTCAAACTAGATCCTCTAACCCACAGAAATACTACCGCAAATTGCAACAACGATAGCATCCTGTTTTGCCACTACAGCAAGTCGAGTGACTTTTCCGTATCAAACAACCCGCTTAGCAATATGCTAGAACTTAGAAACATGTAACAGCCCGTATTTACATGCACTAGGAACAACAATGGTTCTATACGACTCAGAATTAGAGATAATAGTTCTTTGCCAATGGAATTAGGATAATTTAGATCTCACATAAACATTTAATGAATGACGTGAATTACTTCCAATTGAAATCGCCTAACCTAGCATCATTGGCGAAATAAACATAAAATAAAAAAAAGAAATTAAAACTGAAATAAAAATAAAACTGTAAAAACCAAACTAGCAATGCTAGAATAAATATTCATAATTGAAAACTAGGAACCCCCTTTACATAGGAACATACTCCTATTTATAGAAGGTAAAATAAAATAATAAAAATAAAAATAAATAATTAATAATCCTAATCTTCAGATAAAAAAGTTTGCATTGTTCCCAATCACTTTTTCGTCCAGCTTAAGGAGATTAAGTGTAAGTAAAACTCATCCTTGTTCAAACTCTAAAACTGTCTAGATGTCATTTTGATGTCCCTTATTCCCGCAAGCCTTATCAGTTTCCAGCTCGCAGGTGTTTGAGTTTGACTTAACTTCTTCCTCCTTCAGTTCTCCAAAACGTAGCTCTGACAAGTTGTTTTGCCTAGCCTTATGCTCGCAAGCGGTGTTCTTAAACTCTAAAATCCAAATAAGCTTTAAAACTTCCCATTTAAGCACGTTTTCCCAAAACTTATCCTTTTGACCTGCAAAATACAAAATGTATGCAAGTTAACTATTCTAATAAATAAATTATGCTAAAATGGGTGTTTTGTTGGCATAAAACATGACATTTTAAGGCTCGATCAAATACCCCCACACTTATCCAATGCTTGCCCTCAAGCATTCTTATGCCCATAACACTATCTCACTTATGCCCATAACATAACTTTACCTTAAACAAAACAGATACCAAAACGAAATTAATACCATTTCCCAATTATTTCTAGCAAGACCGTTCATCAAGAAAATTTAACCAACCAGCAAATTCAACATAAATTCAAAGAGTCATCCATAAAAAATGATTGCTTTGCCATTTTATTCAAACTAAATTCATAACACAGTTGGTAAAAAGAACTCGTTTCATTTTGCCAAGCATCCATTGCCCAACCTACATTTTTCAACCATAAACTGCAGAAATTCATAAGTTAAGAATTATTGAATTCAAGATCAATAATGGCCCAATTAAGGGGGATACTCTCCCTTTGCCAATGACTCTATTCACAAATCAGTTTAAGGAAAACTAGGCCCGATCCACCCAGTTTTAATCAGCAAAGGTGCAAAAATAAATTCCTGTTATAAGTGTCATTTTACGAAATGAAAAATGACCTACAAGAGGGTAAGTTCTCCCTACATTGGCTCTTCCATACACAAGTCACTTAAGGGGCTATGAGTGCCGTACCACACACAACCGACCAAATGTAGGTTTTTTTAACACTTATGTTCTTTCTTCTCTTTTTTTATATTTTTTCCCTTTTTAAAAAAAAATTGTTAGGTAAGGAATTTCAACAAAACAAAAATAGGATTTCAGATTACCAACAAAAATTTTATTCCAAGCAAAGCACAACAACAATTTTCGTAGGCAAACACTAAAAATTCAATCAATTTTGCTGAAAAGTTAAATGATCCATTAGAATAGAATATGCCAAAAAAAACAGAAAATAGCATCAATTTCATCAGCATAATGTATTAAAAGAAGTCTGGTCAATATATAGGCACATGAGAAAAACAAAAATAAAAGAAGGCATAGCATAAAGATAAATGCGGCAGCATTTGAATCAAGACCTGTCAAAGATCAAAAATAGAAAAAATTAACCACAAGCAAATAAGTAAAAAAAAAAAATGCAGCAATACAACAATAATCAAAAACATCCCCCCCCCCCCCACACACTTAAGACACATTGTCCCAATATGGGCATAGCAGCACAAAAATCATAGGCATCAGCAATGGACAAATGAAAAACAGAAAAGTGAGACCATTGCCTGGTGGGGAATTTATGCTGCGTAGTGCAGTCTTCATTGCTACATCTTAAATGAATGGCGAAGCTTGCCAATCTCTGCATCAAGCTCGTCCAAGCGCAGGAGAATCTGCCGCATGGACTTCTCCAAAGTTAATGTTAGCTTGTCAAGTTTCTTATGAAGGGAGTTAAGTTTGATCATAACAGCAGCATCGGTGGGACCTGTTATTAGTGGTGTCGGTATGGGCATAGAAGAAGCTCTTGTGACCGATTTGGTCTTCTTGAAGACCCTTTCCTTTATGGCCATAATTGGCCCCGATGTGCAAAACTAAAAACCAGGCTTACCCTCTTTCTTCTGTAATAACCCCATCTCATCCAGAGTATAAATGTTCAAAGGGACAAGATGAACTGCCTTATGAAGATTGTAATGGGCAGGATCAAATACATGAAGCTGGATGGTAAGATGGGTGATGATATGACCAAGGATAAGCCGTTTAGAGCTAGCGACAGCAGGTCTGAATTGTGTAGCGATGAAACATCCAAGATTTACCTACTTTTTATGTACCATGCAATCTAGTAAGAACAGCTCGACCCGAGTGATAATACCGGGTGAATCATTACGGCAGGACAAGTTGTACGTAATCAATCGGTGAAGATAAGTCAGAGAACTGTCAAATATATAACTATCCTTAGAAGATGCCAGATCATATTGCTTGCTTGAGGCAGGGGCATAGTGTTCCCAAAGGCCATCAATATCAAACTCAGTTGGTAAATCGCAATATCCTTCAACATACTCGTCTGTCACCACATCAATCAATCCCAAGGTTAGATTGAATTCATCAATTGAGAAGGAGAAGGATTTACCCATTAATCTGAATTAGATGACTTCAGGGCTGTTTAGTCCAATTAGCTTTTCTTTGTCAAGCTTGTAGGTACTATAGAACTCATACACTAACTCATAGAAGACCGGGCATCGAATCTAGAAATACCTCTCCTAAATGGTCCCTTCGATATGCTCGAAGACACGTAGCTGTAATTTTGTAATGGTCGAGGGGTCGATGGACTTCCCCTGCACCACTCGCAGATTAACTACCTTCATGAACATCTCCCTATCTTCCTTATTGAATATCAAGTTGCTATTTAGCTTAGACAGTGAAAGTGGAAGAGGTCCATGTAACCTCTTTGTTCATGCCCTTATGGGCATAACGTCTCCCGAAGTGATAGTAGCAGCAGCTCCCCTGTTCGTACTCTCGGGCTTCTTACCAGATTCCTCTTCTTCAGCCCCTATTGACTATTTCTGGGCTAGGCTGCTAGACTCCTTATTCCGTTCATCCTCCTGGTTTGCTCCTGAGTCGCTGGTCATGGCTTCGATCAGCTTCTCACATAGAGTATTAGTCTTGTCATCTATAATCTTTGACGGCAACCAGGATTTATCGAATTACAGAGCAATTGGTGGGTTCTTACCGGTGTAGACTTTGAGACCGATGACCTCTGTGCCTATAGTAGGTTTGGGCAGCAGAGAGAATGGAGTTGGTCTTTTCATGAGTGATATGTCTTCTTCTATTTTGATCGGATCCTTCCCAGCTCTGCATTTCTTGGATTTGGAACCGCCATAGGAGGAAGCAGCTCGGGTGTGTACCATGGTGTAGGAAGAAAATCGTGGACTGAAAATACGGAAGAAGAAAATGAAATTAGGTTTAAGAGATGAAGGGAGTATAATCGGTAAAAATAAAAAGGGGGAAGAGAGTTTTAAAGGAATTAAAATCCTTAAGTGCCCCAAATTCTAAGTTTCCCACTTCTGTTTTAACTCTAATTCATTTTTCCCGCCAGACCCAAAAAACATTTTTAACTCATCTACAAAATTTTACCCCAAGTGAAAGGTAAAACTCTTTTTACTGAAGTAACTAAAAAGAAAACAAATTACTACCTACGAAATGCCTTATGGGCATAATACGAATTAAAAACACAAAAGAAACAAAAGAAAAATAAAATTAAAGTTTGTGAAACACCTTATGGGCATAACGCAATAATAAAAAATTCTAAAATAAATAAATGAGAAACTGGTGAGATGCCTTATGGGCATAACGCACATCCTGAAAATAGAAATAAATAAATGAAAAGAGAGAATTAATTCTGGTTTTTAAAGTCCCAGCTCAACTTCCTGCTCATTTTACTCGTTTGTAGGTGGTGTCAACGTGATCTCATACGTTGAACGAGTGTCAAATCCTTCATAGAACGGCTTGAGACGATGGCCACTAACCTTAAATTGTTTTTTCAAATCGAGGCTCTGAATTTTGATTGCTCCATGGGGAAAAGCCTTTTAAACCACAAAAGGTCCTATCCATTTCGTCCTCAATTTCCCTGGAAATAAATTCAATCTAGAATTATAGAGCAACACCTTCTGCCCTACATGAAATTCTTTATGCCAAATCTTTTTATCATGGAGCTTTTGTGTCTTATTCTTATAGTTCCCCGTATGGTCATAAGCATTGGTCTGTATCTCCTCCAATTCTTGCAACTGTAATTTCCTGTGGACTCATGCATCATCCAAAGACATGTTAGATTATTTCACTGCCAGTATATCCGATGTTCAAGCTCTACGGGCATATGGCATGGTTTCCCATACATAAGCCAAAAGGGTGACATTCCCATTGGGGTTTTATATACCATCTGATATGCCCACAAGGCATCATCCAGTCACTTGCTCTAATCCCTCTGATTAGGACTAATTATCTTCTTGAGAATGGATTTGATCTCTCTCTTGGTTACTTCAGCCTGTCCATTCCCTTGTGGATGATAAGTTGTGGTCATACAATGATTAACACCATACTTGCAAAATAAGGTAGCCACTTCTATATTGCAAAAGTGAGTCCCTCGATCACTGATGAAAGCTTTAGGAACTCCAAACCTGCTAAACACATTAGATTTAATAAAGCTTACCACTATTTTTATGTCATTTAATTTTTTAGCCCAAGCTTCAACCCATTTTGATATATAATCTACCAGCACCAAGATGTAAACATTCCCAAATGAAGGTGGGAAGGGTCCTATAAAATCCATACTCCAAACGTCAAAAATTTCATAAATAAGGATTCCTTTTTGGGGCATCTCATGTCTTCTTCTTAAACTTTCAGATTTCTAGCATTTCACACACTGTTTATAGAATTGGTAGGCATCACGATGCAAGGTAGGCTAATACAGCCTACATTCCAGAATTTTCATGGCTATCTTCTTATGCCCATAATGGTCTCCACAAGCACTGTTGTGATAGAAGTGTAAAACGGACTGGATTTCATTCTCAGGTATGCACCTTCGAATCACCTGATCAACACAATGTCTCCATAGGTATGGATCATCCCAAACATAATGCTTCACCTGGTTCTTAATCCTGTCCTTCTCATGCCTTGTAAGTTTGTCGGGAAACCACTTGAAACATAAAAAATTGACAATGTCAGCATACCAAGGTGATTTTGTAATTACACTTAAAGTAATCTCATTAAGGAATTCATTAAAGAAATCATTAGGTTCAATATTAGGCAATCTGCTCAAGTTATCTGCAACCAAATTTTCGTATCCTTTTGTTAACCCTCACTTTTCACCATTTTATAATTTTGGATCTTTATCAATTTGACTAGGACATAGTCCCAGTATTGATCCTGATTATATGTATAGGCCCTTGTGTCTTCCTCTATATGTTCTGACGCATAGGACATTTCAGAACTGGTGGGGCCCCCCATGGCGCCTGGCGGGACCCGCCACGTATTCTGAGTGTTCTATA
>CANYBF010420170.1:0-11281 GCA_948192965.1 Dalechampia spathulata
TTTTAATATGCACAGTTCGATGATCATTTGTGTTAATAATTTAGATTAAAATTAATTTTAAATACTATTATGAATAGTCTTTTTAATTTAAATTGATAAATAAATAAGTAATAATTAATAGTTAAATATTAATAAATTAATAAATTAATTAATATAAAAAAGCAATAATACGATACATAATTAAAATAATTAAGATTGCATTATCCATTGTTCAGTTAAAATCATGAGTATCGATGCAAACGAATCAAATTGAGCTAAGTTTTATCTCGTTTAAATTTTATTTATTTATAAATAAAAGAATATAAATCGAGTTTTTTAATTTTTTAATGTATCATAAGTTTAATAGAGTTTTAAAGGATCATAATAAATATAAAGTGTAAATTTAATTTTTTATTTTTATTTTTAAAAAATTATTAATAAAAATATTATATTTTATGAATATTTATGATTTTATATTAATAATTAAATTTAAAAAATATTTTTATAAATTTATTTAATTATAAATTTATAAATTATATATTTAAAATTAAATTTTATTTATATAAATTAATGAATTAGCTTACAAATTTTTTATCAAATTAATTCATAAATTTAATAAATTTAAATAAATTATGAACCAAAAAGTTAATTTGGACATCTAATCATTACCATGGGTGAATTGTTTGTCTTGATGAGAGGATCTTGTTTGGGGATGGGTAGAGCTGTTGAGTCCGTGATGAAAAGCATAAGAGGATTGCTTGACTAGAGTGAATAATAGGATGATAGGTGCAGTAGCCTTCCACCGAGTCAAATTTCTTGTTTGTTGGTTTGCTTCATCAGTTGAACCCGGTCCATTTCTTTTAATCTTCTAATGATGTTAGTATAAATAAATTAAATTATATATTGTTACAGTATAATTGTAATTCAATTTTATAATTTAATTTTGGAATTGTATATTTTCATTTATCAAAGGGCGAATAAAACAACTTTGTTTGTGCGTTTGACAAATACACTGTTGCTTTTTTTTTTTTGATGAAATTGGCCACCAGAATTTTGCAAATTATTGGATGAAACGGTGTCGTTTTTGGAGTGGAGAGCTAATAATTTCTTGATAAATCAATTAATTATTTGATTAACAAAAAAATTATATTTTCAAAATAAAAAAATTAATAGATAAATAAGAAAATAAATTAGGATTAAGTTTAAATAGATTTTGATTGCACTATCTATTAAATTAAATTTAGTAAAATATAGTGTTAAAGTAATCCAAAAAATAAATATGAAAAATAATGATAAAGGATAATAACTATAAAATCATCATCAAATTATAAATAAATGTCAATATATTTTATATAATTTCAAATAAATACTATTACATCGTATGTGATTATAAATAAATATTGATACATCGTCTATAATTTTTATGTATCAAAATATGTTAATTAAATTACTTTTTATATTAAAATTATTAAAAATTTCTTAACTAACATTTTAAATTTATTATATGAATATAATATTTTTCACATTTTCATAAATATAAAAATAATAATAATATGTATTTATTATAACTATGTACATTTATTATAATTATGTATTAATGATTAACAAATAGTTGGGAAGAAAATTAAGAAAACCTTCTAGTATAATATAGTCTTTAAAATATCTGCAATATTAATTATTTATTTATATATTAAACTGCACCCACCTTTTGTCGGCAAATTAATTTAATATTCAATTACCTCTTTTTTTCCAAAAATACTCGACAGTTTTTAGTTTATTAAACCAGATTGACGGCTAAGATTGCTTATTGAAATAGTGGAATGATCTCCCGTGAGCTCAATATATATATATATATAATGAAAGAATATATTCTTTTGATGTCTTGTCTCCAAAAGAATATATTCTTAGGATTATAAAATAATGTTAATCCTTTTTACTTCAAAAAAATAAAGTTATATCCAAGCATATTTAATAAGATCAAAATTATTTTAATAATTAATAGTTATTTTAATAATAATTAATTGATATATATTAATAGTTAGAGATTGGTCATTTATAGTGTTTTATTAAATTACTTAATATAAAAAAATAAAAATTGAATAAAATGCTAAAAATTGATACCAAAATCATCATGTTTAACCAAAACATACCAAAAATAACTCTAAAATTATTATCAAATAAAAACTTAAACTGAGTAAAAAATTTTAAAGAATTATAACTTAAAATTAATACATGATTATAATGATTAATATTATATGGATTTTTATTGTTATTGATAAAAAATACGATTAAATTATTATTTACCATTAATCAATGTTGTTTTCTTCACTTCAGTCATCTTAAGATGACAAAATATGTATAAGAAATGATTACATACATAGAAAAATATTATATATAGATATATGTAGAAGAAGTATAAAGAAGTGTATTTTTGTTTTAATTATAAGAAATATATCCCACAAAAACAACTTCAAACTATAATTAATTAATTAATTAATTAATTAATTATAATTAACTATTCATCCTTTTTAAATGAAAAAAATAAAATAAAGAATAAAAAGAAGGAGTGGCTTAGGAAGTCGGCAAATAAGAGTAGAAATCCATAATGTGCGTGAGTTTTTGTTGGGATCGGTTTCCTTTCCAATTTTATTTTTAAATAAAATTTTTAAAATTTAACTTTTATTTTTATTTCATTCTCATATAAATTTCATCTAATAATTTAAATTTAAAAATTAAATAATTTTTTTAATTTTGATATTAAAGTTTGTAAAATAATTATTAAATAGTAAATATCAACATAAAATAAATATAAATGTATACACTAATCTAATAAATATTTTAAATACAATATATATTAAAAACATTTAGATAAAATAATTATTTATTGTTTATTTTACATTTTGTTTGTTTTATTGTTATCTTTGAGATGTAGGAAAGTGGCATACAAAGTGGCTTTGCTTGTATGGATATCTTATTTAATTAATTCATCATCACTTTAGTATTCCTTTCATTTCATAATACTCTTGATAAAGTTCCATTGTTTCTATAAATTCTTGAAATTCAAATAAATTAAATTGACATGTTTGATTTGAAATTTTTAATATGAAAAATATGTGATTCTAATTTTTTTAATTTGAAAATTGAGATAATAAAAAAATAGGCTAAAAATTGATAACAAATTTTAAAATTTTAAAAATCAATTTTATGTTCCAAGATATCACTTTTAATAAATTATCATTTTTTTTTTGAGAAGTTTTAAAATTATGTTATTTTTTTGAAATATGTTGTAAAAATATTAAATTTATCATCATATTATCATATACCTATTAGTCAATTATTGAGTGTTCATAAATTAGTATAACATATATATATATATATATATCCATAGTAATCAATACTATTTATCTCATATATTATTTTTATTTTTGTTATTTATTATGTTAATCATATATATTAATCATGTTTATTATATTTATTAACAATTGATAATCAATAGATGATAATGGTAATTATGATGATGATGATGATAATAAATAAATTCTTAAAAAATAATAAAAATTTAGGAATTTTCCAAATTTATCATAAGCGAAAGAAATTCAATAAAAATATTACATTTTTTAAATTATAATAACATATTTTTTAAAGATATTTGTAAAAATAACATTTTTAAGGTTTAAGATAGGTTTATTTTAAATTTATTTAAATTATATAAATATTGATTTAAATTTATAAGTTTGCATTAAATATAAAAGAAATGACTATTTATGTAATTATGTAATAATTTAAATAAAGGATACTTTTGAGCTTGTCAGCGAATAAGCTCGATCCACGTCGAGGTCTAAATAAGTTACCAAAAGCCCAGTGAACTTGAGGCTCGATTAAGATTTGAGCTTGCCCGGTATTCGGGTCAGCTATGATCCGGATATAACCCATCTACAATTCGGATCATCATCATCCACCGCAAAGAAAACAAAGGCAATTCACCCTTTTCTTCTGCACGAAACTGGAACTCTGATCCACAGATAAAAAAACGCGTAATCAACTACGAAGTGATTGAAATTGAAAGAAATTTAATCATAAGAAAGGAAATTGAATCAAAGAATGGCGGTGGAAGAGCCCCATAAAGAAACATTACTGAGTAGCGAGGAGACTCCAAACCCTAACCCTAAAGATGATGACGTAGAAGAAGGAGAGATCGTAGGAGAGGAAGAGGAAGCTACGAAAGCATTGAGTGGGTTAAAAATTGAGGAGGCGCATCCTCTGGAACACCAATGGACATTCTGGTTTGATAATCCGTCAGCAAAATCAAAACAAGCTACTTGGGGAAGTTCTATGCGCTCTATTTACACCTTTGCTACTGTTGAAGAGTTCTGGGGGTAACATTTTTCTCTCTTTTTGGTTCCTTTCTTAATCTTTTCCTTCTGTTTATTAGGTTTTGTTGTTTTGAATAAATCTTGTTAATGAATTTAATCCTAGTTGATATGTTTTCTTTCTTGCAAAATTACGTCAATTTCCATGCTGGTTTTCTTTTGAAGCGTCTAGCGATCTTTCAGAAAGAGACAATGATCGATTTTCATTTGATTTGTGTGTTAATTGCGAAATTGTAATATCGGTGTTCAAAGATTTGCATCTGAAGAACACAGAATAATATGGCATATTGGTTGTATGAGTAATTCGATTATTGAAATGCAGCATTCGTACAGAAATGGGATCTAATAAACTGTAAGAAGAAGGAAGAGTTGTTTTAAAATGTTTGTTGCCATATTTCCTGCCTTGTAATTATCACTGATACTGATGATTGGTTGATTCGTTATTTTGTTCTCAGCATTTACAACAATATACATCATCCAAGCAAGCTGGCTTTGGGGGCAGACTTTCATTGCTTCAAGTATAAGATTGAGCCAAAATGGGAGGACCCTGTCTGTGCTAATGGAGGGAAGTGGACTGTAACCTTTTCTAAAGGGAAATCAGATGTCAGCTGGCTGAACACTGTATGCCTCTTACTTTAACATGACATTCGTTTCCCATATTTGATACTTACTGGGTCTTTTATTTTCGTTATCTATATCTGTGTCAGTTGCTGGCAATGATTGGAGAGCAGTTTGAGCATGGAGATGAAATTTGTGGCGCCGTTGTCAGTGTCAGAACTAGACAGGAAAAGATAGCTCTTTGGACCAAGAATGCGGCAAACGAAGCTGCTCAGGTAGCTACGTCCTTAGAAATTCATAGTCACACACGCACATTTGCATCAGTATATGAGTGTTCTAGTTGAGTCCTATGTTATTTTGATCTCCTTGAACATGAAACTGAAGGTTAAATGGAGGCATCCGATTTTTTTGACATGTGCAATTTGAAATTTCTTGAAACAAAACAATTTCGAGGAATATATGTAGGAGTTTGATCTATAAAATCACTGACAACTTGTAAAATATCAAGGAAGGTGTGCATAGAACTTGTCTTGTGACCTCGCTTAACAGCGGAAAATGAATGTGTCCATTAATTGCAAATTGTGGAAGCGGATATCTGTTAGTGTTGGTTTTATTAATGGAGAAATACAATAACATAGAGTTAAACGATCATTGGGTAGTGAATGTCTCTTACCCGTAGAGATGATGTGATAGGATTGCACGATCATTCTTGCCACTACGTACGGATTAGATTTAAACATGTTATGATGTAATTGTTTCTGTTTGCAGGTGAGCATTGGAAAACAATGGAAGGAGCTTCTCGATTATAATGATACTATTGGGTTTATATTCCACGTAAGGTTTTAATTTCAGTGATGTGTTAACCAAATTTTAGTTAATTGAGACCAATTTTCTAAATCATGCCAATTGCCTTTCTCAGGATGATGCTAAGAAACATGACAGAGGTGCTAAGAATCGCTATACGGTATGAGTTGTACAGTGTCCTATTCTGAGTCTTGGCAGGTTTGGTTTATATACCAAATGCCACGTCACAGTAGTAATATAGAACATTTTTCTACTGTTGATTAGGAATATAGAATGTTTTGATACTGAATGCTTCTCAGCATTGAATTTTTACCCATTGCATTTATTGGAAAGAACATAAAATTCCAAGAGGAGATGGTATGATCTGAGGAAATCGATCTATGATGCTTTCATGATAATTAGTGATATATGCTCCGCATAGTGAATTTCTTCCTCTGCCATTGTGAAGTACAAACGAACAGTACAACCTCGTTGCATTTTAACATTAAATAGATGCTTTATTCAGGAGATAGTTCACCTTCCGCTTCATCCATGCTGTCATCCTTCATAAACAGACCCAACTGCTTTAAAGGGCTCCAAGAACGAGTTCCTTCTTCCTCGGCCTCATTCTTGCCAAAACTGTACCTATATGATAAGGAAGAGCCACTAAGCTTCTCAAGTTCTTTGAGAATCTCGTGGTTCTGCTGAATCTCCCCAGTTTTTTCCAACTGGATCAAAGTAAACGAAGAAAGACCGTTAGAAAACTAAATTATAATTACGTATAAAATTTTACCAAAAAGTTGATAAAAAGGGCAACGCAAGCAGGTTTTTCTTCTCTTTCGTTTCATCGTATTTTCAATTCGGTTTGTTCCCCCTTTCTCGAGAAGCTCTAGCAGATCTTATTTGGGCTTCAATCCGAGTGTTCCTCTGTATGGTAGCAACATTAACATAAACAATCTGGCACTGTATAAGAGTGATAATAACACGAAATGAATGAAGCAAACGGCAAAAAGCAATATTCAAGCTCCCAATGTGGGTTCGGGATAAGCTACTTCAGCCAATGTCAGCTGAGCTTAAGCGGAAAGCCATGTAAACAAGAAGCTAATATATGCAGTGCCACACGTATGGTATACCAAAGTTCTGGATGCACAAGACAAAATCAACAACTTACCCAAACGAAATTCAACAGTATCCCAAAGAAGTTACAAATACATTTGCAGACAGTCGAATACAGATTTGAACATCTAAAGGGTAATACAACAACACAATGAATATTAAATACTTGACATTTCCAACTACGAGTCCATCTAGTAGCCGTTGTCAGAAATCTGCAATGAGAAATTGCTTTTGATGTTCTAACATTTGAAGAATTCCTAAGTGGTTTTGGATGGGAACCATGAGCATTTAGTGCAGGAACATTGTCTATCCTTAAAGCAGGAACTTAAATTCTCAACCTCTTGGCTACTACAGGCTCAGAAGCAGGAATCATTCTGAATAGAAAGGTCCACCAGCTAGAATTCCGATTCTTCAGATACGATAAAAGATGGATCTCCTTATCCGTAATGATACCGAACGACTTTGTAATCTGATTCTACCTGTAACTGAAAGTATTTAACCAAGTATTTAGGCTGATGGTGTCCTTTTCAGGATTCATTACTTATAAACCTCTGGAGATTGAGACAATACTGCAAAAGATTTCATCAGAACACTTATTTCTTATCATCTAAGCAATCCAAATGTTTAGTTAAAGAAACATTCAGGATTGAAATACATCAACCACTAGTGTAAAGCTAAATGCTTCTGGGAGTTTTGTGATAAAACTCAGCAGCGTCAAGGATGCAAGTCGAAGACAAATAATTATGGTAATGGCAGGGTCTGAAATCTCGATTGTATGCCAAAACCAAAGCAGCAGAGTGGCTTTGGTAATGTAAGTCGGTTATAGCCTATATTGATGGTATCAGAAACAGGCTAACAGCCGATTCCAGCTAGCCCCAGATCTTGCATTCTATTTCCGGGTCCATCTTGCTTTCCTTTCTACACCTTGTTGCAAGTAATAGTGCACCGATCCTGAATTGTCGATAAATCAACCTTGATATTGATCACGCAGCAGCTTGTACTTGAAGAAATACTGCAGCTTGTAACTGATAGATTGCGAAGAAAATCCTGTAAACACCAGGAGAGGATGAATGCCGGGCTGTTAATCCGGTATGTTTAGATGATAATTCAAGGCCATAAGTTTACCAGTTTATTTGCCAGGTGATATACTCAAGCAACATATGATGCTAAAAGCGGTTCTCTTGAGTCTTTACCATACTTACTGCTATAATAGAAATACAGCACCAGTTGAATTACCCCCAAAACTGTTCCGATTCCGTTCGGGACCTATATCCGATTGCAAAGTACGAGATGAGAGAAAAAGGAAGGAAATATGAAGTCAGGCTAATCCTGCCAATAATTGCAACGAGTGTTTTCAAATTCAGACTTACAAAAATATAAAGATCGAACTTTAACAGTCCATATGTAAAGAAAGAGGCACTCATCAAGAAGGTTGCAAGGGAGAGATGGAATGGCATGAACTCAACACTCCTTGTTTTAAACACCAAGTTCTGAAGTGTAAATTTGCCCGTAAGACCATGATCAACAAAGATGAAACAAGCAATCTAAATTCGCGAACAAGTGAACTGTTAGATGAACTTACAATGACACAAAGTGGGGAAGCAAACATGCCGATGAGAGAAAAAACACTCAGAATTCCAACAAACATTTGTCGATCACCAGCCTCGAAAAACCTCAAGCTTGCAACGATGATCACAGCATATATTGCAAAAACTGCAACAAGTACTCCTGACATCTTAAGCTGCAAGAAGCATTTGAAGAGAACAAGAAGATTATCAGTATGAAATGCACGAAAGGGCAAAAAGAATAATCTGAAACACTAGGAAGAAAACCTTTCTCTCTTTATCAGCATGTAAGATGAATATGAGTACGTAGATAAACTGGAAAACTGCTCCAATCGAGTTGACAGTTGCAACGAATATGATCCCAGGTGAAACAATTGGCATGCCATACCAGAGGCAAATCAAGCAGTTAAGGAGAGCATATATGTAAGGCATTCCTGAAAACTGTTCAGTTGATCGGCTTCTGATAATTCTCCTGAATGTTGGTCTGCATTTGAGAAGAAATTGGCAAAATTTAGCTGCTTTTTCAAGAAATGTTCATTCTATAGCTCTTTTCCAATACATAAAAGGATTAAAGAAGCTTACATGGGCGATAAAAATAACGCGAAAGCGAAGATGTTTCCTGAAATCAATTGGCAGAGGTTAGAACAAATCCTGCCAGGAAGTAGAAGGCAAAAACTTGTTGAAATTCAGAAACTTTCAAGACTAGTCTTACAATCGGGCAAACCGTTCCAGTTCAGTTTCAAGCAACCCAATAGAGCAAAAGGGCAATTCCTTAATCCAGTTCAAACAATCCAATTCTCAACATGAAATAGCAAAGAAGATTTCATGCTCACACAACAACTACCCAAAACATGATGGAAACAAGTAGAAATCAAGGAAAAGCATTCAACTTGAACATGAAAATTGGAAAGTTTTTCTTGCAGTTGGGAATGAATATCAAAGAAAAAAAAGAGTTACCAGCAATTCCAGCAGCATCACTGAAACCTATAAGAACAGAAGAAAACCGAGTTGAAGTCATCTGATTTCAACTCCCAACCACCAAAAATTCAACGCTCCCTTTGTCTCTATTACCCTTTTTCCTCTCGTTCTAATCTTCCCTTTTGGAAATTATACATCACAAACTATATGTTATATTACATATAACCTTAAAAATTACCAACATACTCCAACCACTACTTGTATCATATTTCAACAGCTTCCTTTTCCTTTCTGTGGGCTGGGAATTGCATGGACTTGTAAGTCTATATATCTATATATAGTTCAGAGACAATATAAGCCCTGTTGCTTATCTGATAAGCTCACGATTATTATCTGTTTCTATGGTGCAGAGTGATGGCAGGAGAAGGAAGGGGCGGAAGTTGGGCGGAAGTTTCAACCCGATTGATCAAAGAAGATAGGATGGACATAGATGATCATGAAGGACATCAATCAATAATAATAATAGACAGAATTTAAGAAAAAAATTCTGACCTTAAATTTGTGATTCAGTAGAATGCAAACATGTAGTTATTAATACGATATCGTAATTTATTCATTATCAAATGAATGATGTTATCAATGATTTATCCAATTATACTAAAATACTAATTTAACTTGTATCATACTATATGAAATATAATGATTTTATTAACGGATTAATTTTATTTTATAATTTTAAATAATTTTATAATAAATGATAATAAGTTTTAAAATTGAAGATAAAATTATAAAATAAAATAATTTTGTAATTTTGTGATGATTAAATCAATATATATGATTTATTATCCATTTAAATAATATATAATTGTGGATTTATAAAAGAAAAAAGAAAATATCGTTATTTATTTTTGAGGAATAATCAGTTTCAGAAGATAAGATGGAATATTTGCCGAGTCATCCATCAATACCAGTTAAACTCTGGAAATTGACGTTTCCTATTCTAAGTTTTTAAAACAACAATCTGAATAATTGAATTTAAATTAATTTTTATATAATTTATTAAAAATTAGATTGTATCATCAATAAATTTTAAAATAATTTTAATAAGATTTAATAAGTTAATTTTGTATTGAGTTTTATCATGTTAATTTTAATTTATTAATTTATTTTAAAATTTTTATTTTTATGAATTAATCATATTTTATATAGAATATTTTATGTTAAATGTGTTGGATTGATACATATAATACATAAATTAATCATTTTAAATAAATTTCATTTTTATTAAATGCAATAATGTTCAAATTTTGATATAATTAAAATTTTAAATTGATTAAAAATCTATTTTATTAAATTCATAAATCAACATGATATATCAATCTAAATAATCATAGATACCTATAATTATTTGAATTCTTCAAGTAAATAGCAACTACACAATTAAATAAGAATTAGAGAAAGAGTCAAAGGTGAAATACAAAATTTTAAGTGATTCTAGTAACAAATATCTATATCCACTGGTTTCTATTAATAAATTTAATAATTATAATAATAAGATTTTTTAACCAAAAATTAAAATCTAATATTTTTCTAAGGTTTATATTAAAACTCTTATAAAGTGTTTTCCTAAGGTACATAACCTTTATTCAGTCTCAATTCTTTTCTATGTCTTAAAATATAACTTAAGAGAAAAATAAAGATTGAAAACACAAGAACCATTTTCAAGAGATTTACAAATTAAGAATTTAAGAAATACATAATTCAACTAATAAATGAATTCAAGAAGGAAAAATATGCAATTGATGATCAAATATTGAATTCTTACCTTCAATAAGATTAATTCATATCAATATAAATTTTTCTAACTCAAATGATTATTGAAAGTGTATTTAATGCAAAAATAATTATTTTAGGATATTTTAAAACAATTTAGAAAAAGTTATCTATAGTAGATGTACGAATCATACACATAAGTGGTACACTCGTAACACA
>CANYBF010420296.1:0-48882 GCA_948192965.1 Dalechampia spathulata
ATGGTGGAGGAGTTCGAGGAAGGAGGGTGAATTTATAGAGGAGGAGAGGGGCATATCATATGGAGGTGGCTATCATATCATATGGTCGGTTCGGTGTGTGGAGAACAAAGCACGTATGTTGTGAATACTATTTTATCATCATTTCCTTTTATTTACACGTAAAATTCTTAGAGTTCAAATCGATCAAATTAAGAATATACGATATATATATTTTAAATAAAAATTAAATAAATGATAAAAATATTTATTTATTATGTTATGTAGTTTTAATATAAAGCATAGGATAATTAAATTAAAATAAATAAAGTAAATAAGAAATGTAAAAATTAAATAGATAGCCAAAATTCAAGGAGCTTGTCGTTTCTTTTGGTATCGGAATTTGCATGGAAGTAAATAGTTTTATCTTGTGGGCTGTTCGGTACGTACGTCCGATCAATCTCTTTCATAATTTTATATCAAATTTTCTAAATTTTTTTTAAAAAAAAATCTAAAAATAATATATTTTTAAAAATATTTATGAAAATAACATTTTTAAAGGTTAAATATTTTTACGTATATTTGATATAATTTTATTATAAATTTCATAACTTTTAATATAAAAACATTCTGTTTTTATAAAATTTTTGAAATCAATCAATATTATTAAATAAAAATTGTATTTTCACAAATAAGTTAATTATTGATGATAATTTATCTTGAAATAAAATAATAAATTTTACTTATCAAATAGCATAATAATTGTGAATTAATCTAATTAAATAAAATTTCAAGTTGATTTATTTATTATTCGATGAAAGTAAATTTTCTAGGAATTATCAAAATTATACATAAAATATTGAAAATTCACCTCTTATAAATTCCTTTACATTATATTATAAATATGCAATCAAAATCACTTCCATTATATTATAAATTCCTTTACATTAGGTATGGAAATCGTGAATTCGGCGGACTGCTCGAGCTGCCTCCGGCTGGAAAAGGGTTTTTTCTCAAAATATTTGTTTTAATTTCGCAATAATTTATTAAAAAATAAAAATATATAAATAAATATAATGTTGGAGAATAAAAGGGGAAAAAATAAATAGAAATTAATCACGCGATGATAGCTGGAGTTTCGTGAGGAAGAGGGAAGTAGAAAGCTGAAGTGCAAAATTGTGCGGTGATCCGTAACTCAATAGAAATCACAATCATATCTTGACCCTTAAATTCTCAACACAAGAAGAAAGCCCGGGACCATCTTCTTAAATGTTTAAATAAATACTCAAAAGTGTTTGAAATTCATGTTTACATCTCTCCATGATATATTAATCTGTCTTAAAATTATAGTATATATTTTTAATTTTATAAAATAATTGTATTATAATATATAAATTAATATGATAAAATTTCAAATCATGACCGGATAAATAATAAACTCATTAAGCTTGTACAGGAGCCATGTGTTTACGATCAAAGGGTATTATTATAACTTGTCTTATTAAGCATCTAAACAAATAAATAAAAAGCAGTCTTTCTATCGAGAATTCATTATATGGCAATCATTAGAGCAAACCCTTTCCTTTCTTTTTCTTTTTTCTCAACTTCTATACTTGAAATCGACCTCTCATAATTCCAAACACTCAATCAACACACACTCTTGATTTGATATCAATTATTTTATGAAGCTTTCATTTAATTCTTGAAGTCGACAATGATGCTGGATTTCTTATACATTTTGTTTATCATTATCCCATTCAATTTGATGATAGATTTTTCAAACAAATCTTTCTGAATTTCCCGTTAGCAAGAACCCTTTTGGAGCCGATCAGAATGCCAGTTGGCCAACTTGGCCTTGGACTAGCTCGCGCGAATTTTCATCGTGATCGGAACTCCGGCCAAAGAAAAGAAACAAAAAAAAAAAAGAAAAAGGAACAGATGAGGGGATTTGTTCGGCACCGATGTATGGAGGTAGGAGACTGCCTAGAGACAAAGCAAGCCAAAGTAAAGGTGAAATTTGTGGTGAAATGAAACCGAATTTTAATCCAAAATGGCGAGCGAAAAGGGAAAGCAAAAGGGACCATTATTTCATAGCTTCTTCCCATTTATCCATTTTGTTTTGTTTTTATGATCCAACCTTTAAATTAATAATAAAAATAAAAGAAATAACATGAACTTGCAATTTAAAAAGAAAATGATATATATCATTAAATAGTCATAGAAATTTTTTCTTTATTAATTATTTAATCAGTTACATACATCAAAATTTTATTAGACGAACCTCCTTCAATAATTTTATTAGTTTTAAAATGATTTTTTCAGTGATATCATGTTTTTATTAATGGACAAGTGTGTACTATAATTTAGTTGCGAGATGGAAAGTGATATTATTAAAAGTACAAGGAGCACAATGCAATTTTTCTAATTTCATAAAGGTATTTATAATTATTGTAAACTTGTATCTTAATTCTTGAAAATATTTTCAATAAATATGATTACATAATAATAAATTCATGTCAGTTGTTGAAGCGAATTGATAAAACCCGACAAACAAATTTTCCATTTCTAAAGAAAATCATGTTGATTCCGTAATAGAAAAATGTTCACAGTCCCAAGATACTATTATTATATCTTTACAAGTTCAAGTAATGGAAGATTAGAACTGCTTCAGTGTACATTGAGAATGCTCTAGCTTACAGTTGTGCAGTATATGCATAACGTACTATCCCAAGCAAGGTCTTCAATAGGCAGAGTATAATCACAAATTTACTTGGAGTAGTCCATGATTTATCTAAGATGGTGCCTGCAAAATGAGTTGAATGGAAGCATAAGGCCGTTACAGTTTCATATCCATTCTAGTTTCCAAATTAGATGGAAAACCATTTTTCAATGAAACGTCAAAGGAGCCCATTATAGTTGAACCGATGCGGGATAAGGTATAATTGGAAACCAACCTCAGTGTTTCTTTGGTTCCTCGTCGAACCTTGCAGCGGATGGTTGGGAGGCCAAGTCGCTGGTGTGCTTCGTAGCGGTGACAGCCTGAGAATCCTGAACCCATCAAAGCATGTCATGAACACCCACAAAGCTATAATATTTCAAAACAGTAAACATAAAATGAGCTAGCTCATCATACCATAGTACTCTCCGTCAACCTCCAACACGTCAATCTGAAGCAGGAAACAACCATCACTCGTCAATGTTAAATAGGCACATAATAGCATGAACAAAACTTTAATCATTCCTACAACCTTCAATTATCGTTTTTCCTTGAACATTTCAACATATATGACATAGTTTACTCACTTAGGATTTAGTATGAAAGAACTGGATCCACATTTGGTCTTATATAAAATGGATTCTTCACCACACCACTGGCCTAAGTGCCCGCATGCACGGTGTTATTTACAAATACCGCAGGATCCACAATAACCACAAGAGCTTTACTACAAGAGCAATCCAAGTAAGCATACAGCAAAAGTGCCTTCAATTAGACATGACATTGATGAATTGATTGGCATACTCATTTCTTCGGACTGCTCAAGCTATTATTGTGCACATCATATGTTTGATCATATGCTTACTTGGATTGCTCATGCACTAAAGCTCTTATGGTTATCTGTTTGCTTCTTTATCCAAGAAAAGTACAAGAAAGAAAAAGGTAATAATTGCAAATTGATCATTTAATTTGATCTTCCAACCTACCATTGCCAGGAAATTCAAACAAAAAAGAATAAAAGAGGAACTCATACAGGGACTTGGAGGCCAATTTGTTGAATACTATCCATGAGTTGTTCAACTTTGAGAGGATCATTAGCTCTTGTTCTCATGAGGGGTCTCTTTATCTTATCCAACGGCAGCTCCAAAATCACTGGCCCCCCTCGATTTTCCTTCTTACTTATTTCATTTCCTGAACAGTCCATGAAATCAAAATTCATTTGTTATTGTCAACATAATATCAAAAACAACTCACCCAGATGCGAACAGTGCTGCAAGAAAGATCACCATTAGAGGAGGAGGCCGACACAGAGAAGCTTTTCGTTATAACACAGTGTGCCATTTTTCTTCGTTTTCGGGATAAGGAAGAAGGATATGAATTATGACCCGGATGAAATTATATTCATATTTAAATAATTTTTATTATAAAAATTAGTGCGTTATTGGAATATTTTTTTTTCTATTAATTAATTAGTTTATTTTTATATTCTATTTACGAAGAAATGATACTTCCAATAATACTTACGAATATGATAAATCACAATGAATATAATAAATAAGAATAAAACTATAAACCTGTCCATATTAATATGTTTGATAGCTAAAAATTAAATTCGAATTTTAAAAGATATGTCATTAATTAATTATATTATTTAATGTTTTTATAAAAATATTTATCTAAATACGATATACATCGAAATAAGTTAACAAAATCTCATTTTCATTTTCATTTCCCGAGATAAATCATGACTTCAAGTTCAGATACGTGTTTTTAATGAACTTATTGAAGCAAATCTAGACTAATATTTATTCGAAAATTACAGGCTCTTTTATCACGAGATTGTTCTTATACAGATTGATGAAGAAGATCCAACACCGATGTCCGATCAGGCATGCTCGGAATAGCTCCCTTCACTTGAACACAAAGAGAAGCTGCAGCAGCTGCAAAATTTTAAACGAGTTTAATGAGAAAGACGATATCTACGAAGCAAGAAACGTGGAAGTATATAAACCAGGTTCATGCCATGGACCACGAGACGTGAACATGGATTCACATACCAGCAAACCTCAGGCATTCCTCATTGGTTTTGCCCTCCAAAAGACCCACAGCAAATGCAGCAGTGAATGTATCTCCAGCGCCCGTTGTGTCAACAACCCTTTCGGCATTTATAATAGGCTGCTTAATGGGACTTTTCCCCTCTTCGAATAAAGCTGAACCTTTTTCTCCAAGTTTCACCAATACTTGGCGGACTCCCTGTGTTGACAAACCACGATTTAAATGTTCTGGAAACGTATCAAAGCTAGTCATGGGTAATCAGTAACTCATTGCAGCAAGAAATCAATTAACAAAGCTAATGATATCAAACGAGAAGCCATGGCAGCAAGCAAGGGCCACTGAAGTCATACTCAACACGAACGAAGCAAGGAGTAAGCAAGACTAGACTCTCTGCCTTAATTATGCGATGCAAGTATACACACATGTAAGCAAGTTCTCAGCCAACAAGTGGTACGAGTTTCGGTGGCTCCATTTGTAATCTAATATCGAGGATTTCCCAAATGAGAAACAGGGCAATAATCATAGTCCGGTTTTTAGGATGGTGTAAACATGCAGTTACACAGGGAACTTCAAGTCATGATATGTGCAGCATAAAGTTTATCAATGACAGAGTAGTCTGGGATTAGGTACTAACCATTTCATGAAACTTTTTAACAGCCTGACCAATCTGCTCAAAATTTTCTGTAGGCATTCCAGTCAAACGGCCAAGTTCAGTTTCATTTGGGCTGAAGATGTCAACAAAGTTCAACAGTTCTGGGAAAATAGGTACATCCCTTCCCCCAGCATCCAAAATGACAGGAACACCTGCTTTCTTTGCAGCCTAAAGACATGGCAATGGAAGAAATGATAACAAAAGGTTAGATCCAAGGAAGCTTGAATAAGGACGATCAAAACAGAATACGGAAGGAAATGACTAAAGACCCTCAAGAGATTAGATGCTGCAACATCAACAAAAGTTCATATCTATTTTGAACTTCATATATATAATGTCAATGGTAAAACCAATTTCTAATGCATCCATTATTTCACAATTAAATCTGTTGAAAACATCTCATACTGAATGTAACGTTGCAAACCAGGTTGACAAAGATCAAAAGCATAGAATGCATAGAGAGACAGTTACATATATCATTAGGCCGAGCACCATATACCAGTAAAAATCAAACAGCACGTGAATTATTGAATGGAATCTACATAAGTAAAAAGTTGCGCTATTCTGCAACTTTTAATAGCCATGAAAAAACATGTAGCAGCCATTGGTATAACCAAAAAATTACTAAAATGCTTTAACTAAAAGTGTCAAGAGGGCACTTTTCTCCATTTCACCAAAAAATCCAAACTCGCGGAACTTTTCCAAAACATGTCCAAGTCAAATAGCTCTAGTCCCCAGAACAGATGTATTTTCAGTACTACAGTACACTACATGTCAAACAGCGCATAGTGATGCAAATGAGAATAAGCTAAACTCATGTCAATTAAATTAAGGTTGACTATGTGGATTGTCTTAATCCACTCCTGCGAATCGGAGCCATGTCTTCAGAAAGATGTATGGTAAAAGCATGGAAAATGAAGACCAAAATCTCAAAATAATGTTTAAGTGCCTGCGGTAAGAGCATTCATCAATTCAAGAAGACGTCTTTGGAAGCAGTAAAAGGCTCAAATTCATAGCTCTTAACAAATTTTCGTGCAAAAAGAAACATCAGGCCCAGTTTCCAATGGGTGCCTAAAGATGAAAACATAATCAAGCCTGACCAGGCAAGAATCACAAAACATTACAGTTATAAAGCCATCCCAAAACCGGATTGAACATGGTTAAAAATGAAGCCAAAACAAAATAATCAAAAAAAGCAATGACCTTTGCAACTTGGATATTGATACCATCAGGAATCTCCCTCTGAAGAAGAACAACACCAGCCTTCCTTACGATCATCAAATCCTCATCACTCAACTCCTCAGGCCAACGATTCATATTAGCTCCACCAACAATAATAATAGAATTCTGCCCATCAGATTGAAGCATAACAACAGCATTTCCAGTAGGTACATCATCAACACACCTCAAATAATCAAGCTGAACCCCAACATTCTTCAAAGCATCAGAAATCATCTTGCCGTTAGCATCATCACCCACTTGACCCAAAAAATAAGTCGGGTAACATAGTTTCACACCACAAGCTGCCTGGTTAGCTCCTTTTCCACCAGCAAGAATCTGCCCATTTCTAGCAGAGATTGTCTCCCCTTCACCGGGTAGCCTGTCAATTTCAACAAATAGGTCTGCATTAGCTGAACCCACCACAACCAGTGGTGGTTTGGTGTTGTTTTTGATGGGCCCAGATGGGTTTTTCGATGATTTAACCGTAAAGGATGGAAATTGATTGGATTTGGCTAATGGGTTTTGGTTTGGATCAGAATAATCGATGAACTGAACTGGGTTCGAAGAGATTACTGACTGTTTCCTTGAGATGTTTTGGGGTTTACCGGAAAGGAAACAATGGTTTGCAGGTGAAAATGCGATGCCTTTCATGTTTGATTTTGCTCTTCTATGTAGCTGAAAGCTATACCTCTCGCTGTATATGTCACTTTCAGATTGATTACCAATGATTTCAGATTGTCCTTTTAATGTATTGTTGGATTATTGGATAAGAATGCAGAAGTTTGTTTGGGTAGTGACGCTGCAACCAGCGGGCTCATGTGGTTAGATTCACCACAGTCCGCTGGCAAGTCAAGCTGAGTCGTAAAAAAATTTCTTTTACGTGAAATGTATAATTTAATAGTATATGATATTGATTAATTTAATATATTTATATGTAGTAATATTACTAATTTATAAAAATAAAATTAAAATGATTTAATTATAAGATGAATAAATTATTTTAATTTCATGTGTATGAATTAAATTATAATAATATTTAAAAGAATGTAAAATTAAATTTAGTTTTTTAATTTAAAATTCATAAATTGTAGCAATATTTTTATTATAAATTAAACCTTCAATTTTTAAACATGAGATTATGTTCATCATAATGTTTAGTTTTATATTAATGAAAAAATTCCTCTTAAGAAAGCATTAATCTTCTAAAACACTTAATTAAGATTAACTAAACAAATATAATAATTTGTCATTTCAAAAAAAATATTTATCCTTATAAAACACTTAATCAAGATTAATGAAACTAATATAGTAAATTAGGATTCAATTTAAGGGACACGATACTTATAATTTAAGACAAGGACTAAAATGTACAAATTAAGAATCCAATTTGCCGCTTGACAGATTCATGGAAACGACGTCGTTTCTAGCTCGAGCATAAACTCCACCAGCTAGCACACATACCACCACTACCTGCATCTCACTTCTATATAATACAGTACTCGCCACCATTTGCTTACTCCAAAACCCTAATCACGCTCATCTCTTCAATCTTTTCATCTGAATCTATAGGTATTAAGCCTCCATACCCACACACATACTGATCCTGACAGTTTCTTGACTTCTGCTTCTGATTTCACTTCGCATTTAACGGTAAAGGTCTCTCTCGATTTGGATACTTTCATTTCATGTCTTTTCTTTTAATCTTTACGTTTTTTTCCTTGGTTTGATTTCAGTTGTTAGCACCGCTACTACGTTTAAACGCATATGTGATGCTTATTTGTGATTTTTCTTTATAGTTGAATGATTTTAATGGTTTTGCTGTTATTGTGATTATATTTTTCCAGGGATAATGGCAGATGATGACTTGAATAATGATGCGAAGGATGAGGTTCCTGAAGTAAGCTATTCTTCTCTTTTTTATGTATTTTGGGAAATGGTGTATGGCACTGGCTCAAGCATTCATCGCATTGCACAAAACTCTACTCATTTTGGGAAAGGCAGTCGCTTTTATCATCAGTTACTGAGCTTTTGACATTATTGCGACATGTGAGAATCTGATTTTGAATCTCTTAATGCAGCTTGCACCCTTTGATCCAACCAAAAAGAAGAAGAAGAAGAAGCCTGTCGTACAAGATGGTGTGGATGATTCTGTGGATAACCTCGCTGAAAAAACTGAGAATTTGTCAGGTACTTAAACTAAACTAAGTCTTAATCCAAGTCAATGCAAGCTAGCTATATCAATTTACTTTTCTTATTCAAAATGATTGATAGCATAAAGTACAAATATATTTGTTTGCGTGGCCTTATTTACCTCATCCAGTCTTTCTAATTAATGTTTTGAAAAAGAACATAGGTTACGCCTTGTTTTTAATTGCAGTGTCGGATGGCATTGATGGTACTTTCACTGGTTTGAAAAAGAAGAAGAAGAAACCGGTAAGTTCATCTGTTCTTCATAACAGAGTATTGCCATTAAATTTAACTTATGCTCATTTAAAGCCTAACTAGTGACACTACTATTTAGGTAGAAACGAGTATTTTGGATGAAGAAAGTGCAGATACAGGGGAAGCTTTGGATGGCAAGAGTTTCTTTTTGTTTTGGACAAACTATTGCACACATATAGTTCATACTTCAATTCTATAGTTGCCAGTTTTCGAAATCTTTGAGGCTTCTGTTTTTTTTCTTTCTTAGATCATGTTGGAGATGCTGAAGAAGGACTTGTGCTGCAACAGCAACTTTATCCTTGGGAAGGGAGTGACCGTGATTACGCATATGAGGAGGTTAGTCTGGTTTAAATGGAGTTGGGAGTTTAGTTTTGTACTGATTCGTTTGATCCCCTGCTTTGCATTGTTGTTTACTTGTGTAAGCATTTTGCATATCAATGAATGGGTAACAGTGTATATTTACTTATTATGGTTATGTCACTGTACATGAAATGTGTATGACTGTAGTAAGAAAATAATATATTGAGAAAATCATCTTTGAAACTTGTTCCATATTTGGAAGGGCGTGAAGGGAAGAAAAACTTTCCTCGTCTAATTTCACCAACTGGTAGAAAAAAATATAAAGAGAAAGTGCATCAATGAATAAAACTACTTGCAAACCTAGCTCATTTTGGCTGCAAACTTATTTTCATAAAAGTGAGGTTAAAATAATTCAATTCATGTTGCCTTATTTGTAATTTATCATATTTTGTAAGAAAAAATTATTTTATCATCTTTTCAGAGAACAGGAAAGGATAGTCCATAGCAAACTAAAAATAAATTTCAAAGTGATTTGTTCTCCATCAATATTGAATAAAAATCAGAAAAGAAGACTCTAGAAAGATCTTTTTGTCAGGATATATTTTCGAGAAACGGGTTTCTTCATGAAACAAATGTAAGCTTGACATGTTACAATTGAACATGTTAGATGATTTGTCAAATGAGCCTTGTTTCTTATCCTATGTATGCTGCAGACTAACATATTGTGCACTTTATAAATATGCTGTGAGCAGCTTCTGGGTAGAGTATTCAACATCTTGCGTGAGAATAATCCAGAGCTTGCTGGAGATAGGCGGAGAACGGTTATGCGGCCTCCTCAGGTTCTTCGTGAGGGGACAAAGAAGACTGTCTTTGTGAATTTCATGGATCTCTGCAAGACGTAAGCATATTTCTGCTTTTCTTTTTTTTACTTTTAATGTGGACCACAATTATAATTAGTGCTATATTCTACTTGCTGTTGATCACTACTGTGTATGCTGCTGTGTTACTTCTTGAAATTTCCTGTCTGCCGCTTTATTTACCATCTGAATATGTATGGTTAAAACTTTCAGAATGCATCGACAACCAGACCATGTCATGGCTTTCTTACTTGCTGAGCTGGGAACAAGTGGATCACTTGATGGACAGCAGAGGTTAGTTGTGAAAGGGAGGTTTGCTCCAAAAAATTTTGAGGGGATCCTGCGTAGATACATCAGTAAGTGATTCTTATTTTAATTTAATTGATGCATTGTATCTTAAGCTGTGAAAATGACAATTGTTTTGGTGGATGGTTTTTGTTTATGCTATCTAAACAATGAACGTATTTTCATTTTAGATGACTATGTCATTTGCCTTGGTTGTAAAAGTCCAGACACAATATTATCAAAGGAGAACCGATTGTTCTTTCTTCGATGTGAGAAGGTAATGGCTTAATTTTTCTCATTTCTTTGTAATATTCCACGGTGCACAGATAGAATGTGAAAAGCATGGATCATGTAACTTCACATTTTTATCTGATTTTTCTAGATAATTTTCTATGATCATTTGTGGAGGTTGATGTGGCCTATGATGATTAATGTTTTGCCTACATTGTCGGATTGTCAAATTCATGACAGAGACAAAAGCTGCTGAGGCCTTATTTTATATTTCTAAAAGAATTTTGTGGTTTTTGTGGTCTTTTTATTTCTACTCGTGAAGTAGTTTTGGATGATTTGAATATGTACAACATCAGATCATAAGCTGATTTTGTTTGAATATGTAAACGGCTGGATAATTTTAGATTGACAGACTAAGATGGGCCTATGATGATTCATGTCTTGCCTACATTGTCAGATCTACTAAATCATATGATTGAGACAGACATATTCCTCTGACGCCTGAAGTTATGTTTATTTGATGCTGATTGTTTGTTTGTTTTATCTTCATTGCTTTGAAGGAAAGAGTCTCGAGTGATAGGTTCCCTACTTTGGTAGGGCATAGGGAACTTAATTTGCATAGCATTACAGCAATCATTTAATTTTTCTAGATAGTTATACTTGATCAGTTGCAAATTTGTTAAGTTGAACAGTAACGGCTTATGATTGCTTATATGATGGGATTGTCTAATATATGATTAGGACATATCCCTCTGGACCAGTTTCTGTTTATTTTTTATCTTTTGAAACTAATTTACAAAAATGTTCTATGGCAATTGGTCTCTGGTTTTTTTATATCAACGTGAAGTTAAAAGTGTTGAATGATTGGTATTCGCGGGCTTCTACTTGTATGGTAATGTTCCTAGTTTATATGATGACTGACACAAATGTGAAAGATGTTACTCCTTTATTTTATTGATACATTTACTGTCATGAGCTATTTTCCCAGGATGATATCAATTGGTTTCGATGACATGCTATTTTGCTCATATCACAGCATATGGATGAAATTTGCACCTTGTAGAAGCATGATGGCTAAGGACTCATTGCATTTGCATTGCAACATTCACTTCCATGTAAAAATGTTTTAAGAATGTGCTTGGAGTTGGATTTTAAAGTCATTCAAGTAGCTTCACATCTCCATTTGTAGTTTCTCCAGTCTTTCTTGAATTGCTTTTGATTTTAGCACTCTTCTGACTTTGTTGTGCTCATGTAGTGTGGTTCTGGACGATCAGTTGCTCCAATCAAAGCTGGTTTTGTTGCTCGTGTTGGTCGCAGAAACGCTGGCACTTGAGCTATTGATGCCTGGGTGATGTAGCTGTAATAGCAGTAGTAGAAAATATATGTGTACATGAATTGCTGCTCAAAATTGAATGGACCCTTCTTTCTGGTATCCACACTCAACTGGTCAATTCTTTTTTGTTTCCTTGAACATAATAAAACTACGATATCAATCAAATTACAGAGGTTGTGGTAATTGATATTCTGATTTGGATTGATCCATCATCTCAACTAGCTGTCATGGTGATGTTTCTCGCAGCAGTGACAGCTGATTGATTTCTTTTGCTAAAGATTATGATCTCTAAATGTTCTATTAAGCATTTGTAGTCACAGGTGGGTGAAAAGGTTTCTATGAAAAGAAAAGTTACGAGGTCTCGTACTCTTCGTGTTACACATCGAGGAAAACCATCGAGCTTGCATATTCTGTTGGGTAACAAGTTTATCTTGTGTTTTTTTTTTTTTTTTGTGAACGTTGTTTAAAAATTTTCTGAAAGTTTTCTAGAGTAAAAATTCGAAAAGGTAAAGACAGTTACCTATAAAGTAAAACGAATTATTCTTGCTTATTCGGAATGTGGATGTGTATCAGTTCCTGCAAGAGTTGTTATTGTTCATTCATGATCTAAGAGCAGAGAAACTCTTATTATTGAAAGAACCCAGCAAAGAAGAAGCTGGTTTAGGATAAAAATCGCCCCAATGCTTGCAAAAACTGAGCCCTTACGTTTTGCCCCGGATTCTAATGTCTTGCACGCTAAACTGGATATCAAAAAACAAGCAACTGAATATCAAAAGAAGTTCTTATACAAATTTCAAGTTTCAGATCCTCGTACGATTGATAATAAGTTAAATTAAATGTCATAACTTGTACTTATTGGATGTGCATTTACCAATCATCCATGACGTTGTAATGGTTGGAAACTTATTAATCAGGCACTGGAACAAGAATGGGAAAGCTTGTCATATGCTTCAAATCTCACCATGAATTTTTTATATTTTACATTTTAAAATTTTCCCAATATTTCATTTTATGACACGTATATGTATATATTCTTGTCTTTGGTAAAAAGTAATTTATGATATTTATCCAATAAAAATTAACAAAAATTATTTTCCAACCTCGAGTCCATATGGTCGGGGTGGGGGATACCACCCGCAACAATCCAAGGCATAGCAAGTCAAAACCTGCCATTCCAATCACTTCATTTAAGAGTAAACTGCAATTCAGAAACCATATTGATTTGTTTTTATTTAATAATCTAAATTAAAAAAATCCAACGGCATTTATTTTCGATTTTTTTTAACTTTTTAGCCACAGTTGATCCAACTCGTGTCTTGTTGGCGCCATCAATGTGCTCAAATCCAACACTTTCAACATGCAAATATGTATGTCGGTTGCGAAAATATAAGGGAGGAAAAAGAACGACAGGTCAATGAAAATGACGCAAGCCTACACGTCAAACACAAGAAGCAATTTTCAACTCTGGAAGAGCCTGGAATAGCATCATTTTCAACTCTGGAACACCCTCGAAAGCTGTTGCCCTTAAAAATTCCATCTTCTTCACGCAATTGCTTACGGAATCCAATGCCTTTATATACACATCTAACTCGGTTTGGTATCTCATCACCATTAACAATCAACCCAACTCAAAGAGAGATACGACAGGAAAGAAACAAGGAAAAATGGCAGCAGCTGGAGATGAGGTGAAACTGTTGGATTTCTGGCCAAGTCCATTTGGGATGAGGGTGAGAATAGCATTGGCTGAGAAAGGAGTGAAATACGAGTATCAAGATGAGGATTTAGCAAACAAAAGCCCTCTTCTTTTGAAAATGAACCCTGTTCATAAAAAAATCCCTGTTCTTGTTCATAATGGTAAACCCATTTGTGAATCTCTTGTTATTGTTGAGTACATTGATGAAGCCTGGACTCACCAATCTCCTCTCCTCCCTTCTCATCCTTACCCTAGAGCTCAGGCCAGATTCTGGGCCGACTTCATTGACAAGAAGGTAAGTGTCTGTTTATATACTTATTATAAAATATTTTTGATCAAGCAACAACTAACAGGATTCTGTCATGAACCTCCAGATTTATGATCTTGGAAAGAAAGTATGGGCGACGAAAGGAGAAGAACAAGAAACAGGAAAGAAAGAGTTTATAGAAGCACTCAAGTTACTGGAAAAAGAGCTTGGGGATAAGCCATTCTTTGGTGGAGAAAGCTTTGGATATGTGGATGTGACATTGATTCCATTCTATGCATGGTTCTATTCTTATGAAACTTTGGGGAATTTCAGCATTGAATCCGAGTGTCCGAAGATAATTGCATGGGCTAAAAGATGCATGCAAAGAGAATCCGTAGCCAAATCCCTTCCTGACCCGCATAAGATCCACGGATTTTGCTTGGAGCTTAAAAAGAAATTCGGGGCATAGAGTGAAAATCAAAGCAAAAAGGATGGCATCCATAGTCATTGGAGTGTTGTTCATGTTGGTTGGTTTGCTTTGTATTTCAATAATGGACACTTAATTGTGCCACCTTTGTATTATTATCATTAATAATAATAATAATAACTTTCTATATTCGATAATTACTGTCTTGTCCTTTTATTACCATGTAATGTAAACCAATAAAGTATAACCCATTTATTATTATTTTCACTTTATCCGCTGCTCTTCTATCGTCAACTTCATTTATCACTGCGTTATAAATTTATAAATGATATAATAATATTAAATATTAATAATAATTATTTATTAATTAATATATTATATATTATCATATTATTAATAAATTAGATTTATATAAAAATACAGATCCAATGTAAAACCAAAAAAGTATCATTTAATATTGAATATATTTTATTGATAATATGAATTTTATTAATTTTTTAATATTATTTTTCTGAAGCAATTAATAATTATTAGTCGTGGATGCCTGGATAAGGAGAAGCTGCGTCGAAGCTGATGAGGTATCGTAATCTATAGTTTATTAATAAATTATTATTTATTTGACGCATAAGATAAGAGATCATTATTCAAAAAGTACCCATAAACCAATAAAAATATTAAATTAACTAAAAGAAATCTCCAATTAAAAAAAAAAGCACTTTGAAGGAGATATCATAATCTATAGTTTATTAATTCTTTATTCAATTATTTTATTGGTACGTATTCTTTTCCTATTAAATAAACAATTAATATGCAAGAAGAAGCAAAACACTCCATTTCAATTTTTCATTATTTTATTGTTTCCTATTATTCAATCATTTCTTTTTTTTAAATTATTTAAAATAAATAAATAAAATTATATTCATATAAGTTGATAATATACGAGTTTTGATTTCTCCAAAAAAATATTAACATATTAAAATGTACGTGAATGGGAAAAGAATAATTTGAAGTATGGTCAATGCAAAGGATCCATAACTATGACGTGTTAACAAGATATTCTACGTGTCTTATTTTAATTGGTCGTCTGCACATATTTATCTATATATAATATGTAAGCAGGTTCCCTTCCATAGTCATTATATTTTGAAGAAGAAAGAAGAAGGAAGAAAATGGCGGAAGAGGTAATGCTGATACATGCATGGGCATTTGGGATGAGAGTGAGAATAGCATTAACAGAGAAAGGAGTGAAATATGAATACAGAGATGAAGATCAAAAAAATTCCGGTCCTTGTTCATAATGGTAAAGCCATTTGTGAATCTCTTATTGCTGTTGAGTATATTGACGAGGTTTGGTCTCACCAATCCCCTCTTTTCCCTTCGATCCTTATCTCAAATCTCAGGCCAGATTCTGGGCTAGTTTCGTTGACCAGAAGGTAATTTTGTCTCCACATTTCTTTGTCTTTTGTCGTTTTTTGATTCTCTCAAAGTCCATGATAGCGTTGTTGGTGTGCAGATATATGATATGGGGAAGGGAATATAGGCAACAAAAGGGGAAGAACAGGAGGCAGGGAAGAAAGCATTCATAGAAACCTTCCAGCTATTGGAAAGAGAGTTGGGCGAGAAGCCATTCTTTGGAGGAGAAAGTTTCCGATTAGTGGATGTGGGCATTGATTCCATTCTATTCTTACGAAACTTCAGCATTGAAGCAGAATGTCCTAAGATCATTGCATGGGCTAAAAGATGTATGCAGAAAGAATCTGTTGCCAAATCCCTCCCTGACCAAAATATAATTCATCATATTATAATTCAACCAATTAAAGCTTTAATTATTTAATTTTAATAGATATTTACATGTATGATATATTTAAAATATATATTATTCCTAAATTTTATGTAATAATCTGAACTTTAATATTCTCAACTTTAAATAATAATATTAAATTGTCTTATAATGTCTTAACTTTTAATTTTCAAAATGGAACCAAATAAAATATAAATACTTTGATTTAAATATTCTCAGGAAATAATTCTTCAATTCAATTCAAAACTATTTATTCATAAATATCATAAAAAAAACATTACATTAAAAGCTGTTAAAGTGGAACCACTTTTAAGACTTTGGGCAATTATTGTAAAATTCCAAAAATTCCGTGTCAAATAGTTCAAATAAGTCCAACATTCGTGGCTTTGATAATTATCACCATTTTTTTTTATTGAAAAGAGATAAATTAAAAAATCCACTAAAGTTTATTATAATGCATAGTTTGATCTCTTTATTTTTAATATTATCAAATTTAGTTATTTATTAATTTTAAAAATTTAAGGCATGATGTATATTGTACATAAAAAAATGACTTATCATAAGAAAAAAAGAAAGATTGATTGAGATTTTAAAACGAGATTAAAAATATAATTACCAAATTATCAATCAAGAAAATCTTGAGGGTGTTTATGTAATTTACTTTTAAAAGGATTGAAAATGTTTTTTGCTATAGTTATGTTTAATTTAATCATGGCCCTATTCATAGTTACTAGTAATTTGTCTAAGTAATTCTGGAATTAAATTTTAGATTTTTTAATTATAAAAAGTATGATATCATATACTAAAATAATTCAATTTAAAAATTTAAAGTATTAAATAAAATTTATAAATAATTATATATCTAATGCATATAATAAAGAATTATAAATAGATTTAATTTGTAATATAAGATTATAGGAGTTATCAATCACACATGCATTAAATTATGCTAGTTATCCATGCACTTAGAGATGTGTGACCAGGCCTTAAATGACATTGAATGCTGCTTCACCCACCTTACCTAATCTTCTTAATTCTTCATCATTCCTCCATTGCCTTTTCTCTCTATCAATTAATGTTTTCTTCTATATATACTCCCATCAACACCCACTCCAAAAAAGCTTCTATTCCCAGAAAATTTAAGCTACTCTCTAGGATGGACAAAAGCAAAGCCACCACTCCTTCAATGGCGGTGATGGGTGGTGCCGCCCATGACAGTGACGACTTGACCAGGAACAGTCCCCTGAGAACTGCCGAGACTGTGTTGCGGCTTATACCGATGGCTTTATGTATTGCGGCTCTTGTTCTTATGCTTAAGAATTCTCAGTCTAATGACTTCGGCTCTCTTTCTTACTCTGATCTCGGAGCCTTCAGGTATAATATGCTTCATTTCATTTAGTAATTTCCTATATACTTTTCATTTATCGTCTTATTTAGGGTTCATGTAAAATTTGATCTCATTATTAGATGTATATATATATATATATAGAAAAAAAATCCATTCAAACCCAAATCATATAAAGAATTTACGAAATTGTTGATGTGGTAATAGTTTTAAATGGTGGAAACATAATAGAAATATGGTGGGTAAATTGATGGCAGGTATTTGGTGCATGCAAATGGGATATGTGCTGGTTATTCTCTTCTTTCAGCAGTGATAGTAGCCATGCCTCGACCTTCCACCATGTCTCGAGCTTGGACTTTCTTCTTCCTTGATCAGGTTCCGCGCTTGCTTATCACAAAATCCAATACCAAATGACTCTTAATTAATTACTCATTAGGCTAAATACCATAAGTTAATCCCCGCATGGACCTATTAAAATTGTCAATGCATGTAAAATTATAGGTCTTTGTAATTTCTGTCCGTTTCAAAGTTTTAATGATATAAAATATTAGGTTGAATTTTGATTATTTTTTTAGCTTTAGTTTTACCTTGCAATTTGTAAAATCTTTGATTTATGCAAATAAACCTGGATTAATTAAGTTAATTTTTGAAAATTATGCTGAAACTCAAACAAAAAAAGGTGTCTTATGCCATGCATGCATATATGTAGGTATTGACGTACGTAATTTTGGCCGCTGGAGCGGTGTCGGTGGAGGTGCTATACCTCGCAAGAAAGGGTGACACCGCCATCACATGGAGCGCAGCATGCGTATCTTTCGGCGGATTCTGTCATAAGGCAACCGCATCCGCCATCATCACTTTCGTCGCCGTTGGGTGCTATGCAGTGCTTTCCCTCGTCTCTTCCTACAAGCTTTTTAGCAGATATGGCGCGCCGGATGTGAGCTATCATGGCAAGGGCATTGAGGTTGCGGCGGCCTTCCACAGCTGATTACTACCGTAGATGTTCAAATTTCACCCGCTGCAATAACCCGACATGGATATATATAAGCAAAGGCTTTTGGCATGGTTGGATGGTTGATTAATATGTTTTACTTTATATGTGATTAATTGAAATGAAATCCTTCCCACCTTCATATACTTCTTATTGCATTACAATTTATAAATAAATATTGATTCTAGTGATTAATAATAAACTCGAGTTTAATAATATATGAATAGCATTTAATATCGTATTTCAAGATTCAAGATTCGGTTTAATTTTAGTATTGATTTTTTTATATTTATATGAAATTAAATAAAATTTCATGAAATTATTGTTAAATATGATAGATTTTTTATTTGGCGGATCGGTCCACTCATTTTGGATTGGTTTGGGCCTCTAACGAAAAGGACTCGTAAATTAATGGGCATTACTATAATTTAAATGAACGGAGCGGGCAAAATTGAATTATTCCTGGTACCGGCTATTCCCGGTATACACATTTCAAAATTCAAAAGACAAAGTTAACGGTAACCCTTTTTTCAAACCCAAAAAAAAAAAAAAAATGATAACGCAAACTTAAAATTAAACGTATTTTTTGCCCTTTCCATTTTTGCTTTCAATCAAATAAATTATACCCAATAACTTTCCTTTTTTTCATTTATTGCCCAAACTTTATATAAATTGCATATTTGAATATTAATTTGATAATAATTATAGTTGAAAATCATTTTTAACAATTTTATTCAGTAAAAACCATTTTAGTGAGAAGTATAAAGTTGTAATCTTTGAGTTCTAACTGTTCATATTGGAAGAAGGAAATTCCTTTGAAGATTGGCATTAACGATTCATTTCTGTTGATGTTTGATATTTTGAAATTGAACATTTCATCATTGCTTTGCTCCTTTTCGTGACATCAATTTCTATACTTTATTTCTTCTTTTTATCTCTGATTTTTTTGGCTTGGTTCATTCTTAAGAGGTACATCCAACGAGCACAAATCAGCAATGTCTGATCCGGATTCTTGTAATGGTACATTTGCAATTCTTTGCTCTGTTCTTTCTGAAATTTTCATTTCCCAAGTGCTAAAATTTACTTGATTTTTGTTTTCTTGTCGAATTCATCTTGTAGATTTATCTCCTTGGCAAGCAAATCGAAGCTTGGAAACTATTGATACCCAGATGCTGGTTGACCCAGTTGAAGGTATGGCATCTTTAATTAGCTTTCATTCATCATATTCAATTGGCTTTTCAGCATTTTTCTTTTTTGTTTACTCTTTTTTTAAAGAAATTGATTCGTTGTTGTTCTGTTCTTTGATTATATGTATATTACAGGTCGCTCGATGCTTGGTTTTTCTTTAACTTCTCCTGATCTTGTTGTGTTTAGTGGATCACCAGACGTGCCTGTAACTTCATGTGGAGATTCACCTGAATTCTTCAAAAGAACTAAAAAAAACCACTCCTTTGAGCTCTCTTTAGAGAATGGTATTGAGGGTGCTAACAATTTTGATGATGATGATGTTAAAGATACCCATAAGACTCAATCTGTAAAGTTCTCTCCCATTTGCCAGACATTCCACAAAGAATTATCTCCTGAATCTTCACTAGAGCTTGTTCCACAACCAAAGATTGAAAGTCAAGATGATAAATTGCCTAAATGTCTATTGCCTGGTGTAAATATTAATGTAGGATCCACCTATCAATGTGTGGATTTGAATGATGTTCGGTTTTTGGAGGACGCTTGTTTCGCTGGTGGTGATACTGTGAAAACTAATGCTGTAATTGGAGGCGGAGAAGAAGAAGTTGGTCTTTCATTGTACCAGACAGCTCGTTTTGGTAACTTTTCGTATCACATTCCTGCATTGGGACCAGGGAATTATGTGGTTAGCTTGCATTTTGCTGAAATTGTATTCATTCATGGCCCCCCTGGAATGAGAGTGTTTGATGTTTTTATACAAGAGAAGAAGGTGAGATTCGTCAAAATAAAGAGAATGAAGTCGTATAAAATTTCTTTTCGTAGCTTAATCTTGTTTCTTCTCTTGGTTGATCATTTTTGTAGGTTATTTCTTGCCTAGATATATATGCTCAAGTAGGTGCTAATAAGCCTCTGGTTATATCTCAACTTAAGACGTGTGTTGATGGAGAGAATGGTTTAACCATTAGGTTTGAAGGAGTAATGGGAAGCCCTATTGTGTGTGGCATTTCTATAGCCAAAGATTCTTCTGTTTGTAAGTTATTAGCATCTTTCTGTTATTACTTTTCATCTCTGCCCTTGTTTCTTGATCCAGGATGTAAACTAGGAGTTAGCTAAGCCTCTTTTTTTTTCTTCTTTAAGTTGAAATTTCAGATTCCGACAAAGCACAAGTGGCTGAATGCAGCTCGGCAGAAGTAATAACTCGTAATCCTATCAGTAAACAAAGTTTATGATACTTAAAGAAACAAAATGGTTCACTTTATCTCTTCTTTTTGCCGGAAAATAAATGATTGTAGCTAGATAGTGGTGAAAAAGAGGCAAATGGAACTGATTATCAGAAGCTTGAAAAAAGCGTTGAGTGTCAGGAAAGAGAACTTACAGAGATGAGGAGGGCTATGGAGGAGCTGAGGAGAGAAAATCAGCTTAAGAGTAAGGAATGCCAAGATGCTTGGAATTCCTTACATGAGCTCCAAAATGAGCTTATGCGCAAATCTATGCATGTCGGGTCCTTGGGTAAGGAATTTGTTCTTTCTTCTCTAGCAGAAACCAGTTCAGACAATTTTTTTGAAACGATGTGATTTAACTGTCTGAGTGTAGCATTTGCTATTGAGGGACAAGTTAAAGAGAAGAGCAAGTGGTTCTCATCATTGAGAGACATGACTAGAAAATTGAAGGTACGATGATTATGGCTGTAGATAATGATATACTAGAGTATTAGTTTTTCTAAAAGTTCATTTTACAGATTATGAAAATGGAGCACATAAAGCTATCAGAGGAGGCAAAGGAATATAAGAAATGCCTCACAGACATGGAGAACATGAGGTCCACCATTCAGTCTACAAGTAGGGTAACGTGACCGATTTTTGTTTGAACCTTACGTACAAAATCCAGGATTTTATTCTCATTGAATTGCTTTTGTGCTGATAGTGAAGCAGCAAGCAGATTCGCACGAGGAGCTTAAGATTAAATTTATTGAAGGGGCCAAGGAAAGAAAGGAACTTTACAACAAGGTTTTAGAATTAAAAGGTAGCCATTCATTTGCATCGACATCTAGGATTTAGTTTTTGGAAGATTACGAAATTGAAGAAGGTTCACCAACAATTTATCCTTGCAGGAAACATAAAGGTATTTTGCAGATGCAGGCCTTTAAATGATGAAGAAATTGCATTGGGAAATTCTATGGCTGTTGATTTTGAATCTGCTAAAGATGGTGAGCTCACCGTAATATCAAATGGACTTCCTAGAAAAACCTTCAAGTTTGATGCTGTTTTCAGCCCTCAAGCAGATCAAGGTAATGGGAGACCACTGTCAAAGAAGATTCAAATGAAACGTGTTACTACCCTACTCTATCATCATTGTTCGTGTTATTTTTCTGTAATCAACTCGTTTTTGCTTGTTTATTTAGCTGATGTGTACGAAGACACCGCACCATTTGCAACCTCTGTTTTGGATGGATACAATGTCTGCATATTTGCTTATGGACAAACTGGAACGGGGAAAACTTTTACCATGGAGGGTACAGAAGAAGCTCGAGGAGTAAATTTTAGGACTCTTCAGGAGATATTTCGCATAATCAAGGAGCGCAACAAGCTTTTTCAGTACGATATTTCTGTGAGTGTCATGGAAGTATACAACGAGCAAATACGCGATTTGTTGGGCTCAGGGTCTCAGCCTGGAGTGGCTATGAAGAGGTTTGTTAAACACTTGCCATCATTGTCATTAAATAGATAAACGATACTGTTAACAATCAAGAAAGGCAAATTTAATGAGTAGACAGTATTATCTCTGGACGAGTTCTGGTCACAGGCTATAATTCCTTGCCATGGATCAATGAAGCGAGAAACATTAGTTGAATATGGAAGTTCAGAATTCTATCTTTTCTTTGTCTTTATGACTATATAATCATTAGGGACCTCACCTGAGATTTCCTTGGTTACAGTTAGTGGCTATATTATATTGTGTGTTAGCATGCGTTGCCAAGTTGAGAAATTATAAATTAACATTTTCGAAATCTGGACGACTCTGCAAAAATCAACATGACCTGATTCTTTTCACCATAATGTAGGCTTGAAATAAGGCAGGTGGGTGAAGGGCTGCATCATGTTCCAGGGTTGGTTGAAGCACGTGTAAACAATGTAACTGAAGCCTGGGAAGTCCTAAAAACTGGAAATAATGCAAGGGCAGTTGGCGCAACCAATGCCAATGAGCACAGCAGCCGATCCCACTGGTATCCAAATCCCGGCTTTGAATTCCAAGTTCATTACTGTTATATTACCTGATAATATCAAGTCTTCATTGCTAAATAATGCTATCTCTTGATGCAGCATACACTGTGTGATGGTGAAAGGAGAGAATTTACTGAATGGGGAATGTACAACCAGCAAGTTATGGTTAGTTGACTTAGCAGGTAGTGAGCGAGTTGCAAAAACAGAAGTCCAAGGAGATAGACTGAAGGAAGCTCAAAATATCAACCGATCTCTATCGGCGCTTGGTGATGTGATATCTGCTCTCGCAGCGAAAAGCCCTCACATTCCATTCAGGTTAAGTTCACTGCCTAGATTCTATTTCTACCATTTGGGTCTTGCAGATCAACAAATGAGAAATACACATTTAGGCTGAAGTTTTCTTATGATGTACAGGAACTCCAAGCTTACTCATCTTCTTCAAGATTCTCTAGGTACTTATCTGTTTTCATTTAGCCTGAAATTTATTCATTCTCTTCTTGTTTGATTCCATCAGTATCTTTGCAGAATGAAATGAATAGCTTGATGAACGTATTTTTATTTGTTAGGAGGAGATTCAAAGACACTCATGTTTGTACAAATAAGTCCGAGTGAGAATGACCTGGGTGAAACCTTATGCTCGCTGAACTTTGCAAGCAGAGTTAGGGGGATAGAGTTGGGTCCTGCAAAAAGGCAACTGGACAATACTGAACTTCTGAGATACAAACAGATGGTACAGATGATTTCTGCATTCGAATTGATCTATTACTTAAGAATCTTCTGTATAATCTCGTCACCTTAGTACATATCATTACATTTCAGGCTGAAAAATCAAAGCAAGATTTGAGGAGCAAAGATGTGCAGATCAAGAAAATGGAGGAAACAATCAATGGCTTGGACTTGAAGTTAAAAGACAAAGAACTTAGGAATAAAAACCTTCAAGAGAAGGTAACATAAAGGAAACTATTGCTAGTTTAGGTTGGAAGAATCTGATAATATCGTAATCCTGCAGGAAAACTTCAGCGTAAATGAATTATTTTATGTGTTGGTTGATTTTGGCAGTTGAAGGAGCTGGAGTCACAATTGCTCATCGAACGGAAGCTAGCACGTCAGCATGTGGAATCAAGAATAATTGCGGAGCAACAGCAACAACAAATGAAACAACAGCAAGATGAGCAAAATGGTGCCCCGACAAGGTCGCCTCTTGCAAATAGAATACTAGGAATTAACAAAAATTTCATCGAACCTGCAAGTACTACAAGTAAAGAGCAAGTAAATTTCAGTCAACCACTTGTGGAGACGAACAGTTACAAATCTACACTTGGCCTTCTTCCAACAAATGGCATGGTCAAGCAAATTGACCCCACAGAAAAAGAAAACAATCCTGAAATGGCTGTACAGCTAAAATTACCGAAGAGGACTGGTAGAGCGTCGATTTGCACCACAGCACAGCGGATTCCAGCAGCTCAAGCATCAAGGCGCACATCAATGGTTCCATTACCAAGCGTACCAGGTTTAGCACATCAGCCTTCACCATTAGCACCATTGTCAAGCGATGTTGATATAAAGGAAGAACATTCAGAAGGGTCTGAAATTAATTGCTTGCCAGAACGATCGCATTGCAACAGTCCTAAAGCAACGAACCATGGAGCTAAAAAACTAAGCAGCATAATTAGACGAAGCCTTCAAAAGAAAATGCTGCTGAAATCCCCAATGCAGCAACATATGAGAAAAGCTGGTATAAATGTTGGTACAGAGAAAGTTAGGGTCTCCATTGGAAGTAGAGGCAGGCTCGGAAACCGGGTATTGCTCGGAAATGGTAGAAGAACAGTAATAAAGGATGCTCAACAGAATCGAAACCAGAGGGAAAAGGAAAGGGGTTGGAACATTGGAGGAGTAGGAAAAGCAGCAATCTGAAGTGTTCATGCTGTATGACTGACTTGCAATTGAAGCTGTTGATTCTACATGATGCTAATCAACTCTTTGCATAATCTTCTGATAGACATTATTTGTCTGCGTACAGTTTGTGTATGTACTTGACGTGAGGAGCTTGTTCTCGTAAGAATCACGGCTGTTAGATTATTATAGTGCGGACCACCACGCTTATTTTTGTGGGGTCAATGAGCTCATGAAGTGAGCCATCACCACCATGCCATGTCTCATGGTTAGTTTGTTCATGTATTCAAATTCAATGCAGGGACCTGCCTGCTTGCCAGCCTCTGCTTAACCACCCAGTTGCTATAATTGTAGTTGTGTTCAAACTTACAGGCTGTTTGTACCTTCTGTTTCTTTTCAAGGACCGTCGTATATTAATAATAGTTTTTCTATCCATTATTTATAGTAATTTATTTTAATATCAAATATTAAAAGTATTATACAGCAATATTAACAAAAAAAATTCTGAAAAATGTCCAAAATGTAAAAAAATATTTCAAAAATATCAAAAACTTAATTGCAGAAAAGATTGTTATTTTTCAAAAATAATTGATATTTTAAATATAGATTTATTACAATTGTTATTTTCCTTTATTTTAACATCTATCAGCAACGTCAATTCTCTTGACCAGATTTCAAACTTGTAAGATCTATGGAGTCACAATTATGATACTTTATGATGAACGGCAACTGCATTACTACTACATAGCATTGCCATAAATGCATGATAATATTAGATAATACGTTAAGATCATCCTGAGATGGGATCAAAGGTCAGTTCTAACTTCAACAGGAAGCAAAATGCTAAAGCCTACCGTCTTGACACTACCAAGCAGAATAAGCAGATTAAAGGACTTCAATATCATCTAGAGTTTTCTTCATTTCTGGGTTCTCTTTCTCCACAAGTCTCCAAACTTTCTTATACCAGACCCCTTCCTTTTTCCACTTCCAAACCCGTCATCAAAATCATCCGCCATTCCCGGCGATCCTGCGAAACCAGTGTACCCACCTGCTGGTGTTTCGAATGCACTGCCGCCGCTGCCACTGAAGTACTTGTCCATGGAGCCGCACCTCTCTGTAATTCTACCATTCATTTCAGTGGCCCCCGCAAGCACTGCCGCAGCAGCATCTGCTGCTTTTCGCCATTGCTCTGTTTGCACTCTCATCTTCTTTATCTCTGCTTCCAAGGCCTCTTTAGCTCCTTCTGCAGCCTCCAGCTTCTCCTTTAACTGAGCTGCATTCGCTTGGCTTCCTTCCAGCTCTTCTTTCAGTTCACTAAACCTCATTGACATTTGCTCTTCTTTTGCTTTTGCAGATGAAACATTGGAAGTTGCTTCATACAGTAGATTCTTCAAATCCTGATTCTCTTTGTCAAACACTTCTAATTTATTTCCTTTTTCTTCTAACTCGGCTTTAAGGTTGTTTATTTCATCATCCTTCAACGATAAGTCGATGAATGGCAGCTTTTCTAGCTCAGAACCCGCTGCTGGTTCAGTGACAATTTGAATGTTGCAGTCTTCTCCATCTACCTTATCAACTGAGTGGGCAGATTCAATCTTGCCATTACTTGTTTCTTTCTCTACTTGAACCTCAAAAACGTCAGTCTCCTGCTGTGTTTTATCAGAAACATCATCTGCAACACTGCTGACTATCTTCTTAACCTCCTGAATTTCCATTGAAGGAAGTTTATTCTTCACTCCCTCGGACTCCGAAAGAGTTGGTTTGTTTGTTTTATTCTCCAGTTCCTTTTGAGCTTCCTTTTTCGCAGCTTCAGCAGAAGCCAACTGGTCTTTCAGGATCTTCAGCTCTTCTTGCGCTTGACCAAGCTGAGATTCTAAATCTGCAATACGGGTTCCAAGTTTCTTTTGATTTAATGAGTCAGGATGAGGACCACGTGGGGAGCGACGGTCTCCCAGCTTAGGACTCCTGTCAGTCATTGATCGATGATGCAGTGGATCTGAATCGGAGATGGATGTCCTAAGTGGATGAGGCCCTCGAGTTGCCGGCCTTTGAGTCATCTCTGAACCCCTATTTATCATTCAAACGAATAACAGAATACATTATATTGCATGAACAAAAATGTACATGCCTCAATGCAAGAACACAATGACCACATCTTAAAAGTCAAAACCTGCAAGATCGGCTATTAGTATTTAAACACCAACTCAACTCAACTAAATCTCAGTTTCAAGTTAATCACGATCGGCCATATAAACCCGACAAGTGAATCTTACTAGATTTATAATCACCAATAGGATTAGTTTTTAGGATCTAAATAGCTTGCACTTCCAAAGCAGTTCAGTTCAACTTAACTAAGTCTTGATCTTAAGTTAACCATGATCGGTTTTCATGGATTTTCATCGATCAATCTGCATTATTCTAAATGAAATTTAGAAGATAGCTAAATCTGACAAGCAAATCTTATTAGATTTGCAAATTACATGCAAACAAACAACATATGGGATGTACATACCTTGATCTTGGCATTTGATAAGTTGGTTGAAGAAGAACAAAGGCAAGTACGCTAGAGACTTGTTCTCTGCTTTAGTAACCTAATAAATGAGTAACAAAGGAGGGAAAAACCAAAGAAGAAAACCAAGTTAAAATAAAGTATGAGTAATCACTAACATTGTTATTTGAATAATATTAAAAAGTTCAAATCTTTGCAAATCATTAGGCCAATCATGTCCCAACTCCATGGTCCTACCCATCAATTCAAAAGCACATGATGCTAGGACAAAAACAAAAGGGCAATCATGTCATTCATCATAAAGCCATTACTGACAAGCTATGAACAAGAAAAATATATTAAAAAGAAGACAAGAATGTCTTTAAAAAGTCAATCAATATTATTAATAAATAAACCATGCCACCAAGCACTGAAGAGCTTTTCCAATCATCAGAAAAAAACAATATAATATCAAAGAATTCGAAAATTGAATGGATTCGTTCATATATCTTAAATTATTATTATTGTTATAGCTTTTCACAGACGAATTAACATCAGATATGGGAGCTGATTAATGGAAATAAGAACATACCCACGCGCCCCAACAAAGCGCGTGTTAGATCACTGTAAAATCAGTGAGTTAAGCTCCTGTAGAGAAGATGAAATAAAGACAAAAGAAAACATAAATATAGATCTGAAATAGTGCCTATGTTGGACTGTACATTGTTAAAAAAAAAAAAAACAAACCCGACTATTTTTGATAACGAAGACAAAAGAAATTATATCATAATGTCCACAACTGAGAAAGAAATTGAAGGAAAATGAGCTTAAAGCAGAAGCAATGGCTTCTTTATAGTATATTATTTTTCTTTGTTTTTGAAAGCTGCTTATTAATTAGAATGAAGGGTAGTGATCAGATTGAAAGTATTCTGCTTCCAAAACATGAGTTTCTTTCTTGTTTTCTTTATGTATTTGTGTGTGTGTGTGTGTGATTCAAAACAGAACAATGCGATCAAAAGAAGAAGAAAAAATGAGAAAGTCTGACCTGTCTGCGATATAGGGTTGGCAGGAAACTGAACTGAAAGAGAGATAGCTATGAAGAGTTAGCTTAGCTTCAATGGCGGAAAAAGAAGAAAACACCCAGGTGAGACTCGAGCTTAACTTAGCTTCAATGGCGTAAAAAGAACAAAACACCCTGTTGCGACTCGAGCTTAGCTTAGGTTCAATGGAGGAAGGAAAAGAAAACCCGGAAGAGACTAGAGAGAGGGGGGATGCTAATTTTGAAAGACGAGAGAGAGAGGGAGAGAAGTGATTGTCAGAAAGTTTGAATTAAAGGAGGTTTTTGGTATAAGAAAGCGTGCGTTTGTAGAACTGAAATGGAAGAGGACACACTGATTTTTTTTATTTTTCATTTTTTAAAATAAATATTTATTTTATACATAATTATAATTTATTACGATTTAGAATTAATATTTCATTTATTAAGCCTTTGAACTATTATTATTATTATTATTATTATTATTATTATTATTATATTGCATTGGAGTTGTAATTTAAAAAATTCATTAATGTATTAGTTAAATAAAAAAATTACATTTTCTCAAATTGATTAAAAAGTGAAATGAAATAGGAAAAGACAAGATTGTCCTTATATGGTTGTCGCCTTGTCCTTGCAATGCCATTTCCAGTGCTTTTAAAATTAAAGCTGCTTCATCAGAACTCACTCAGTTGCTTGTTTTACATATGACATTTCCCCCTTCTAATTTTCTTTTTTTTATTTTATTTTCATATATTGGTAATCATCAAGGACAAGCTGACGTGTAATTCTTGCACAAGTGTGGTATATATGAACTTATGGCTTGTTTAGTACATATGAACTTGTGGCTTTTGTTATTGCTACCATACAACTCACTGTAAATCTGCGAGCAGAGAATGTATGTAATGGCGGAATCCATGTAAACTGAGAATGTTAGGATTGAACTCGAAAAGGTCGGTAGCTCACTCGGGTTATATGGATTTCGTTGGCTTGGTTTATACTAAGATGCAATCTACTTCACTTACATTATATGTCGTTTTGATATTCTCACACCTTTGATATGCGATATTACAATTCTTCAACAAAAAGAGAAAGAATCTGAGTGTTATTTATGAATGTCAACCAAACAACCTTCCATCTACCAACATAAACCCATTTTCCTTTTACAAGCATATAGTGATAAAGAATGTAAAGGGGGGAGAGTTATCACTACCTTCACCACTGAGCCAGTTGCATGCAGCAGCATGTTGTGCACTCATCCTAGCTCAATGCCCAGCTAGCGGAAAACGCCATAACTGGCATCGTTCGTATGAATCCGATAGTTTACCCCAGAAACTATTGCCAAGCACTTCCTACTCCACCTGTAATTGTTTGTGCCTCCGCAAGAGAAACAGCCATTGCCAACATCATTTGCTCCTCATAACTCTCAGGAATAATTGTTCCTGGTTCGCTCCCTGCTATTTCATCAGGAGGAAGAGGTGGGGGTGGCGGTGGTGGTAATAAAGTAGAAAACTCAGCATCGTCAGTCGTGTCAGAGCTTGCATAACTAGTCCCTGCCTCAGCAGCATCTGATTTTCGTTCTGCAATCCATTGAACGTCATCTCTTGCACTTACCATTCGGCAATCTGGTGACATGTTGCTGCAGCTCTGCATTTGGGCGTAATTCTCTGCAACCTGATCCTGCCTGTTGTAAAAGCTACTACTGCCCAGGTGCATGTTACATGTTGAAATGCTATCATTATTCTGAACAAAAGGTTCACCATTCATCTGCTGACGCTCAGCAAGGGCTGCTATTGCACAAGCAAGACCCCCAGAAGGAGATGATGAAGATCCAGCTACCGGAGCCATTGCTTGCAAAGCATACGTACCTTGTACAGAATAATTTTCAGATGAAGCAGCATCTGTATAAACTGGAGTTTTCTGCCTGCCATTCTCCTGCAACATCAATTTTGTCCAATTCAAAAATACCTTGGTCAGATGTAAAAGACAATGGTCATGGACAACAGAAATTCCTCAGTAAAATAACCCACAAATTCAGTAAACCGTCACACATATATCTATCCAATAATTATAAGAAAAACCTAAGCACAGAAGCATTAGAGACGGACCAATATCCAACGCAATCCATGATCTGAGAACTAAATAATTTTGCCATTAACAATTTCTCTTCTATCTTACTGACCATAAGTTATGTCAATATCCTATAAGTTCAATCCAACATTATCTACCCGCACAAACACCCTTGGCTTATATTACTCTGCAAGAGATGTATCTAAAGATCCCAATCCTAGAAATTTGAACCCAAACTCATATGTAATGAATACGTAAGTGAGACAACCAGATAGAATTGATTTACCTGGATAGAAAGCCAAATAGCCTCCATGACCATGATGTCTTCAAGATCTAGGTCAAATTCATCATCCCTATGATTGCATCAACATGCAACAAGTCATCATTAGAATGACAGAAAGGAAATTATACAAATTTAGAAATTTCAATTGATTTAATAACGTTCAGAGCATTAACATGTCAGTATTCCATTCAAACTTCTGACTAGCAACAAATCCTTAAATCATCAACAAACAAAATCATATTGAAGCATGCATGGAGTGAAAATGTTCATTCTATCTAATAGATTACATATGCATTTGGTCCAAAAATCATGGTCTGCAAGAGGGTTTCACAATCAAGTCTGCATGAAGTACTAGCTTAAAGAATTAGAACTACAACATTGTGGTTGTAACTATAAACAAAAAATTCTATGATATCAAAAAATGATCCTTTTATCTTTCAAGGTGATTTGCCAATGAGTGAAAATTTATGCCCATGGAAAAAACAAATAGAGTGTTGTGAAAATAAGCTCGACCAAAAGCACTCAAAAGACATTGTAAGCTTAAAAAATACACTTATGGCAGCAGCCTTCCTAGTGAAACAGCCACGTTTCCACTTTTCTTTCATGATAACATGTGGCAGATCTGACATGAGGATCAACGGTGAGTAGGAGGCTGTTACAAGATCAACCCTAGAAGCAAATAAATAAATTACTGAAGGAAAACAGCAGTCCCAGCTTATGAACTTTCTTCATAAGGAACAAAACTAACATTGTAATCCTCCCTCCTTTCCTTACTTTCATAATAGCCAATCGGTCCCCCATTCAAACCTTTCAAGCTTCACCAGTCACCACATATTTCAAACTCCAAATATTCGGAACAATAACAGGAAAATAACTTGTTGCTTACAATCAGAAATCTCCAAAACCCCAGAAACAAGGCAATCCAGCCTTAAGTTCACAAATAACAGAATTTTCCATCTCCTACACTATCCTTCAATTGAAGATCAGATCATATGCTAGAAGTATATCAGAAGTCTTGCATTTTACCTTAAACATAGATTAGTAAAAAGAAAGAAAAGAAAAATTGTTTGAATTGAGAAGGTCGAGTGCAGTAGAAAGAAAATAGACAAAGAAAAAAGGAAACACGTTTACCTGTTTGCCCTTTGATGTGGAGGATGTCGGATGGAGAATTGAGAAGGAACAATATCCTCAGATTCCACTGGGGACCTAAAAGATTGAACTAGAAAAAAGGAGAAGATGAAGAGGAAGAAGAGGAGAAGGAAAGAGGCAGAAGGGAGTGGGAAGAAGAACAAAAATAAGAATCATGCCCACAATATTGTAAAAAACATGGACCTAGAGCTAGAAAGCAAAATTTAGAAGAGAGAATACCAGTTGCAACGTCACATTCAACCTCCCCAGGTGCAACACTAGCACTTGAAGAACTTATTTCCAGTCTTTTCTGCATCCTCTCTTCTTCCTCCTGAAGTTCCTGCCGCCGCATCCTAATTTTTGCTTCTATAACACGTTGTTCTTCCTGAAGTATTTAAGGAATGCGGCAATATGAAGAAAATTCCCCAATTACACGAAGAAATGTTCCTCAGGCTAGTCAAACTTACAATTTGTTCGATGCCCTTTTCCTCCTTTGTTTTCACACCTCGATACTCCACAGCATAATTTGCAGTTTTGCAAAAAGGACACCTCATAAGTTAAAGCATCACAAGGATGAAAATATGGAAACCAAAATGAAAAGAGCCTTGTCCTCGAATTGGGAAATATATGCAAATAATGTTAAAATCTTCGAATCAAAGGATACTGAGTAGGCCGTGTTGAATTAGGATTTTTCATCTGCAGAAAACACTCTGGTGAAAAAAAAAAAAGCCCCAAATCAGACATTGACAACTGCAAACGACGGAAACATGCACCAGCAAAATTATTGAACAGTTACCTGTACATATGCCCTTCATGCAACATCGTGATCGATTGAGACTTGGATAATACTGAAACAAAAGTAACAAAAACTCAAATACTACAATATGAATCTCAGGCAAGTTAATCAAATATTTTTAGTGACCCAAATATCAACAAGGAAGAGGATACAATTTTTTCACTTAAAATTCTGTTCTTTCCCAAGAGCAAGAATTATAGGCTTTTGACAAGCATTGGGCGTTCAACAAAAGCAGAGACGAGTCGGTTTTTAAACATATTGATAAAAGCAATACCCACCAAGAAGCAAATGGGGCATTCTTCATGATCATTGGAAAAATCGTCGTCACCAGGATAACATGGTGCAAGCTTGGATTCAAGAATGAGCTTTCTCAGCTTCTTATGATCCACATCTTTATGAGCATAAAGCCCCTGTGGCCTTGTATACCTCTCCTCAACTACATGTCTCCTTTTTCCCAGCTTGTTACCCATCCAGTATGCAGATAGTTATGCAATTCCAGATATTCTTCCTTTTCTTCTTCAATATTTATTTCTTTTGAGTTACCCAAGTAAAACCCCTTTCAACACTTACATACTTGCACATATTGAATTCAGCAGCAATAACAACGATAAAGTACTAAATTGTCACAATTTAAAACCCTAATCACAGTTTGATAACAGAAAACCAAGCCTTCCACTTTGCTATCAGTCTCACTTCAGCAACAACAAATGGACAAAAAGACACCTGAAAATGGAAAAGAAAACGAAAAACAAGAGGTAAAAAAAATACCTACAACCGATCAAGAACATGAACAAAAACCCTAAAAAAAAACTACTCCAATGATAATCAACCTCTAAATCCAAGAAATGCGAGAAATTGAAGAAAAGAATCAACAAACAGAAAGAAAAGAACAAAAAGAAGGAACCTTGAAACCGAACAATGGGGAGAAAAAGAGACTATGAAGAAGATGAAGAGATTTGGCAAACAAGAAAAGGAGCAAAATCACAATTTTTTTTTCCTTTGCTTTCCTTCCATTTCTTTCTTTCTCTCTTATTTATTTATTTGTAATCTTTTTCTTGTTTTAGTTATATTTATTTTATTTATATATTTATGAAAAGAAAGTTGAACAATTAGTTAACCTATTAATCCAATCAATTATGATTTATTAATTAAAAAATCAATCAAATTAATTAAATTAAATTCACTAATCAACTTATATCATTCAATAAATGATCATGATAAGTGTATGATATAATTTTAATTAATATTTATTTAAGATAAAATATAACATTGATGAAAAAATATATTATTTTAAATTTCAATTATTAAATTATATTAAGACTATTATAAATTACAATTATTATTTTTTTTATGATAAATACATTTTTTATAAATTCATTCTTAGGGTAATTGTTATGAGATATAATTATAATCTTTATTAAAAGAAGGATTAATTAATAATAAATTAAAGAATGTAAAATATAATATTATCTATGAAATAATATTTAAAAAGTAATTGATTTGATTAATTAAATTTGTTATGATTTAATTGAAATTTAATATTATATATATAAATTAAAATAGTGATAATTAAAATGAATGAAGGGGAAAGAAAACTAGGGGAAATAGATTTGGTGAGAAGAAAGGCACCAAACGGTAGAGAAGTGGGAGAGAAAAGGAATCGCCGTCCAAAGCCTATCATCAACCGTCAAATGCTTCTTTTTTATTTTAGGGTGGGGCCTCCTTACATAATAACTTTTGTTTTCTTATTATTGGATTTATTTTATTTTTATTTTTATTTTATAAATAAGTATTGTATAATTATATTTTTATTATTTGTTTTTGTTATTTTTCAGAGATACGTTTGTGATTTCATAGTAATAAAAAACAATGTTTTAATTATAAATGAGAAAAGATTATCTTATTATTAATTATTTTTAAATTTTCAAGGTGAAGATATTTCAGAAACCCATAAAGGCATTGTAGATGGACTAATAAATTAATAAATATTTATCATTTTAATATATATTTCATATTAGTGATATTTGACTCTTCATTGTTATTTTAAGAAAAAACCCATTGTTTTAGAAATGGGAATATTTTAGAGTAATTTTAGAAGCAAGCAACCACCCGATTGGATGTTATAGATTAATGTTTCAGTGAACTATACGAACTATCTTCGCAATACATTAGTGATTCTTATGATGTTCAAATAGTGATTTATGAATGATATTTAAAGCAAATTGAACAAGGAAAATAGACAAGTTGAGGGCGGTGACATGGCTGCTTGCCTGCCCGCCCGCCCGCAACACAGCAACTGGCTTCATTGGGAAAACAAAATAAGGTATTTCTGCGATGCAATAATGCCAGTGAAAAACAAACAAAGCCTTGCTGATAGAGATATTTTGGCACAAAAAAGGGGTACAAATATGATCAATTGATTATTCTCTTTTCTACAACTCCCGTAATGCTAGTTGAAAACTTGTGTTTCGAAAACAACAACAATAGATCATTCCGATATCTATTCCATGATGCCAGGGCCAGAGTTCTCCACATCAGCATCTCCCATCCCTGTATCTTCTTCTTCTTCACTATCTTCATCACCGCTAACCTCTTCATTGTCGTTTCGTAGCTTAGCCATGTGTTCAGCGAGCAATTTATCATCTCTTTCACTCACCTGATCAGAATGAAACCGGCCAAGTTTAAAAGTACCAACAGGAAAATTTCTATAACTAGAAACATGCTATACGACTGAAGCCAATTTCAGAGCATATCACAGATTGTATTGAACTGAATTTGATGACAGCTACCACTCAAACGATTCATTTTAAAATGTGTTCCAAAAGACTCTTTAGTGAAGACACCCTCCAAATTGGAGAAACTAAAAACAAAGGCGTCGGTAGAGTTGGAAAAACAGAAAAATTTATGATACTCATTTCGCTAAATGCAATGTATCATATGAAGGATGGTCAGCTACGTGTATGCGTGTGCGTGTATCATGAACACCTTGATGTCGTATAGCCAAGGTGATACATTAAGAGACCAAAATCCCATAAAACAACAAGCAACGCTTAGTGTATTGTCGAGATATATACACATCTATATATTATATTTTGAAAATTAACACTTACTGCTCTTGGCGGTTCCTTGACAATAAGCTTCCCCTTGTGCTGCTCTATTGCTTCAGTGCACGCAGTTATAGCCTTACTGAGAACTGATATACCTTGCTCCTACATACCCAACAGCAGTTAACACACTTCATCAGCAACGTTGCCATGGCATTTATACATTGCCTAAGTGAGTTAAAAATGAATCCGATACCTTCTATGGCTCTAGGTTGTCAGGCAATCAAAGAATGATCAACCAAACAGGATCATAGATCAAACAATTTATAATCAAGAAGTTGGCAATAAATATCTATTCTTCAACTATATTCAAGAGAGCAGAAATGGGAAAAAAGAAATAAAAGAGAAGTGAATAGGAAAACAAAAAATATAGATTTAAGCACTAAAAGTTAAGAGTAACATATTTTACATGGGAGAATTTGATGGAATTTGCACTGTTGAGCAAAAAGTGCATCAGGAACTTACAGCGAAAGGCTGATATGAATTCCGAGTGTGTGAGTGATGAATAATTAACAGAATCATTAAGCATTTCACACCCTACACTCAGGTAGGTTACAGAAAACATGCAATATAACTTTTACTAAAAAAAAAAAGAACAAGCAAGCTACAAGGCTTCACAATCCAGTGAAAAAGAGCCAATCAATATACAATTCCAGGATAAGGATTAGGCTGATTAAACATAAAATAACTAACATAATAATAAATATTTGATAATGAGAAAAGAATATGGATATTCTGCATGAGATACTGAGGGAAAGAGCACATCAGCAATTAGATAGTGTCGGTTTTACCCCAGGGTACCATATTCATTAGTATATTTTTAAAGTAGGTGATACTCTAATGGTAAGATAACTTAACATTGCTTGTGTATTTCATCATTGGACCGCACAAGTCTTAATGTTATACCCCTTTCAATTTCCTGGATACAGGAATGATAAATTTCAGATTACTGAGAATCAAGAGAAGATAATAGCATCCATGTAGGTTACAGAAAAAGAGAATGAATGCATTTTACAAGAACAATCATCATGGCTCATGAGAAAACAAGGTTTCATATTTCGCTAAACAAGTCTAACCTTGTCCAGTGTTTGCGTGGTGAGAACATAAAGTGGAGGTGCAACAAGTTTTATCTTCACAGGGCAGTCTTTATTGCCTGCAGCCTCAGCTTTCCTCATTGCATCCTGTCATGTAGAAGAAGAAACAATTTCTTAGTCAATTGAGAAAATACAAATTAAAGAAACAATAATAGAAACCAGAGAAATCAAAGTATGACCTTAATGTGAAGAACCCCATCAAACTGGAAACATTTCATTTCAATATCAGCACGTATTTTCAATGGTTGAGGAGTCATTCTTCTCCTGATATTCTTTACTAAAGCATCTTTCACTTCGTCTGACACTGCAGGTACCATCTTGGTAACCTATACAGCATACTGAAGTGTCACCGATCCAAAATAAAATCAGAAAAAAAAAATCAAATTAACCATACCTCTTGACCATCAGGACCAATTTCTTTGATTTCACGCAAGAGGGTGTTCAAAACTGAATCAGGATCAGTCACAATGATTTTAAATGCCTGCATATCAATCACATCATGTTCAAAAGTACAACAAATAAAATTAAAATAAAACAAGAAACAAAAAAAAGTAGCAGAAAGCCTCACCTCGAAAGCATGGCCATATTTCCGGTACAAAGGCCAGCCAATATGAATGTACAATTCCTGTGACAGGATTAAGAAAGTTGGGAATACAATAATTGAGATAATTCTGTCATGAACATTAGACATTGCAGGACCATCGTGCAAGTTGAAGAAACTATAAATCTACAGCAACTTAATTGACCGGTGCAAATTAAGATAAAAAGATATGATGTTAATTTGAAAATCTTGTAATCTATCAAACATTTGAACTTTGAAGCCCTTATGATTCTAATGTTGATTTTATTTTAGTATATTTTAGTAGTCAATTATTTAAATTATTGAAATTGCATCTGTAAATCATTCAGTATTGTAAATATTCAATCAATAGACAAAAGAAATTCAGCATAAATATGAACTCAACTCATTACCAAACAAAAGACCAAGTTAAAATTCAAAACAAAAACAGAAAAAAGAAAAAAATACATAAATATACCTCCAAATCGATGCCCAAAGTCTCTGCGACATGTCGCATAATAGAATGAACAAGCTTACTCTTATTATACCTTTCTTCACAAGCTTGGATATCTTCCTCACTAACTCTTCTTTTACTCAGATCAATATACCCTTTCTCCTTATCGACACGAAGAACCATGACAGGTTCGATCCGGCCAACCTTAATCAAGCTGCTTACACTACGAATACGACGTCGTGAAAGCTCTGAAAACAATATCATGCCTTCTATGTTATTGTATTCCAGCAGTGAAACATACGCACCCATATCAGCTATGTTCTTCACTTGAATCATCACTGCCATGTCCACCTCAGGATACTTGGCTTCGTACATCCTACACTCCAGATTTGGCGTGTGGCTCCCCATGGTTGATTTTAGGGTTTTCTTCCTTCTCCTTTTTCACTAACAGATTAAAGAGTTTTGAGATTTTAGGGTTTTCAGCTAGGAGAAAATGCTGGAGTAGGACTGGCAAGATAATAAATCAAGGAAATGAAGACAATTGAATCTATTGGGCCAGGGCCTTTCGTTTTGGCCCAATATATAAAAATAGGTTTTTAAAAAAATATTTTCAGAAATAAGGAATATAAAAATAAAATAAAAATAAATTTATATAAAATTTTAAAATATTATTTTTGAAAAATATATTATAATAACATAATTAAAAAATAATGATGTTCATGTTTTTTTATAATTATATCAAAATTTTCAGATTTTATATAAACTAAATAAATTCTATATTAAATTTATACTAAAATTTTAATATCATTTTAAATATTTATTAAATTTATGTATTAATAATTTTTGAAAAATATCATTCTGAATATTATAAAAATTGATTAATTATTACAAATATTTAAAGATATTATTTTTTTCAGAAAAAATGATGATTTTATAAAAATTTGAAATAAAAAATATCATATACTTTCAATTATATTAATACCTGAATATTATTATTAATTCATTAATTTATATGATTTAAATGTAATTATTTTATAATTATTTATCAATTTTGTGATATTTATAATTCATATAATCATTAGAATTTTTATATTTTTTCCAGTTAAAAATGAGACATAAAATTATCTTTTAATTTATAATTCAATTAAATAAACCTTTTCGTTTAGACCTGTTTCGTTCGTGGTTTAAAATTGGGTTGGTTTGGTTCGGTTTCTAACCGAACCTACATCCTCATCTCTGTGGTTGTGTTCTTACTGGGGAATTAGGCATATTTTTGATCCCCGCGCTTTAAATTATTAATTTTCCATGAGATGAACTATATTAATATTCATGTAATATAATGTAATCTTTTCATGTAATCTTTCCCCAGCATATTCATGTAATCTTTCAGGTCCTGTGCTGGTTGAAGCCGATCCGTGGTGTGAGCGCAGCCAACGGAGGAGATCACCCACCAAGTTCCGATCAACCATAGTAATTCAGCAGTTGAACTAAGTAACAGAAACAGGAAGATGCTGTCATCACTTTCGTCTTCTCATTTGAAAACGAACAGCTTTAGATCCATAGAGCACCCAAATACTTCATTTCAGAGCCGCCTACCATCAGCCATTAAACTCCATCCTTTGTTTCTCACAACTTCTGTCAAATCCATCTCAAAACTGCAACTTAACTTTAACCCGAAACAGACCTCAGTAGATAAGGTTTATGGGATTCAACGCTTGAAAACTACAAGACCAAGTCAGCAACTTCTTCGTTGTGGCATCCCATCGAACGGTTTAAGTGCAGGTAATGAAAAGACTTTTAGGGAATGGGTTGAAGTCATTGGTGAGGCAATATCCACAGCATTTCCAGTGTGGGTATCGTTGGGTTGTCTATTGGCTCTTTTGAAGCCTAATTTTTTCAACTGGGTTACTCCAAAATGGACCATTCTTGGCATTTCTCTTACCATGCTTGGTATGGGCATGACACTTACATTTGACGATCTCAAATCTGCCTTTGCAATGCCTAAAGAGATCTTGTCTGGTTTTGTTCTTCAGTACTCGGTATGTTACTTTAGTTCCGAGCTGTACCCTTGAGCTAATTCTGTCACCGTTGCTTTCACATTTCGTTTCAATGAATGAATTTGATATTGCCAGTTGAATATTCATCGGGAATTCAATCATAAATGTCAATGTCAAGCATGGCCGGATCTTGCAAATAATTATAGCAACACACATTTGCATGCAACATCAAATAGAATGAGCAAAAACTATGCACCGAAACAAACTACAAAGGAAATTTATGTGCCACCCTAGTTCCCTCCTTGATGGCAAATATGTAAATGCTTTTTAAAAAATTCAGGATATTTTTCTCGAAGGAGATATTTCAAACAAAATGAAACATGAAACTATCAAGTGTATTATTTCTATGGAAAATGGAAACTGTTTTCTTAGCATTTACAAGTTGGTGTAGAGTTTCAAATTTGAAGCACTATAAAAATATCTTGACTGCTGATTCTTTGTCGTGTAGATAGTACAGGTTTGATTGGTCTTTTGGTCGCAGGTGATGCCGATTTCTGGATATGTTGTAAGCCGGATATTGAATCTGCCACCACATTATGCAGCTGGTCTGATCTTGGTCGGATGCTGCCCTGGTGGTAAGCCTGTATGTTAATTATAGAAATGATACGTTTGCATACCTTTCCTTGCTCCTAAGGTAATTGTTTTTGATTTGATAACTTGCAGGAACTGCAAGTAACATTGTGACTTATATAGCACGGTCTGAAATTTTTCCATCTCATCCTGGTTTTTCTCCTGACCTTTTTCTTGTTCGTTGTTTAGTAGTCCTGATAAATTATGATTGTCATGTCCTGCAGCGGAAATGTAGCGCTCTCGGTACTGATGACGGCTGCAAGCACTCTGTCGGCTGTGGTTGGTGACCAATACCCACCATCTCATGCTACACTCCTCTTGTACTCGACATATCTTACGTTCTTCTTCACCTAAGTCTAGCATTCTATATTTATGGCATTATTAGCCGTTGAAACACTTGGGCAAACTTTTTCACTTTCATATACTGCATCTACATCATCCTGCAACAAAATTAAAGTTATTACTTTGTCTATTAAGTTTAACAATGAAACCAATCCCAACACTTGGACCTTATAAATATTGCAATAAATTTAACATTTTTAGGTGGTAGAGAAGGATATTATGTTCAGTTTTTTTTGTTTCCATTAGCAGAGAAATGTATCATTTGTCTTTGTAAAATGTGCTTCCAAACATTTGTCAAGCGTTTTGGCCTTCTCGCTAGCTTACTGTGACATTTCACCCCGCATTTGCAGATCATGACCCCATTTCTCACAGCCAAACTTGCGGGGCAATATGTTGCTGTGGATGCAATTGGACTGTTATTATCAACCTTGCAGGTAGTTTTCACGTCCATGCTGCTGCTCTGATGTTGTCAATGTCAACAGACATTCAGTAATCTCCACCGTTATGTTCCGTATGCAGGTTGTACTTCTTCCAGTTCTGGCAGGTGCATTTCTAAATCAGTATTTCCAGAGCCTCGTTAAACTCGTTTCTCCTGTTATGCCGCCGATTGCGGTTGGAACTGTTGCCATCCTGTGCGGAAATGCAATTGCTCAGAGTGCTTCAGCAATCCTCATGTCTGGGCAGCAAGTAGTGCTGGCCGCCTCTTTGCTTCATGCATCTGGGTTTTTCTTCGGATATTTGTTATCAAGAATGCTTGGAATTGACGTAGCATCTTCACGTACCATCTCCATCGAGGTCGGGATGCAGGTATATATGATTGCTCTAATTGAATCTTCCACAAGCCTAAGCAAGTAAATTATTAGCTCTTAAATTTACAACCTAACTTCAAGTTTATAAAATCAAATATTATCTAACTAGAATTCAGTTTATTTAGTAAATGAACTCAAATGAACTTTCATCAAAACTTTAAATAGTTGATGAGTTATTTGACTCTAATTCTCATAAAGCTCGACGTTCTTAACCTCCATGTCTACAGAACTCTGTGTTAGGAGTGGTTCTAGCAACCCAGCATTTCGGGAACCCACTGACGGCAGTCCCATGTGCGGTTTCCAGCGTATGTCACTCTGTATTCGGTAGTCTTTTGGCCGGAATTTGGAGAAGAAGTCCGCCTTCAGACAAGAAGGAGTAACGTGGCATGGGGAAGCTAGCAATATGGAATGCAAAATTTCCTTGCTTGGCATAAAGACGTTTTGCTGGAGTAATTTCATTAATCAAATCTGTACCATGTTAGAGACACCATCCATTCACAAATAAAATGAATATTAAATAATTACCATAATTTAGCTTGTTATTTATTTTTAAAAGTCCTTCTCATCCATTTCATTTCATCATTTTCATATTAAAGAATTGATAATTTTCATCTCTTTTATTTAACAATTATGTTGGATAAAACATTTAATCAATAAAGTTGAAAATAATAAAAATTTGAATAATTTTGAATTATGAATTGAGATAAATCTTAAATTGGCTTAATTTGTTTGTATTTCTAAAATATTAATATATATATATATATATATATATAACATAGAGAAAGAGAACCATAAATTATGCTAGAAATCTGTTTGGTTCCCGGCATTCCAGTTGAGTATTGAAAAAGAAAATCAAGATTTTCCCGGGTTATCTTCCCTCCAAATTCCAAAATTTTCTCACTTTCCTGAATCGAAAAATCTCCCGCTTTCTTTCACAATTCATTCTCTGCCAAATTTAAAACTATCAAAATCTCTCCCTCGTTTTCATTCTGCAATTCTTTCTGCTAAATCAAACACCATGGAAAAGACCCGATTCCAAACCTTGCCTCCTTTGAAAAGATTGAGGCTTTTACAGCAGCAGCTTGAAGAAAACAAAGAAAATGAATCAAAACCCGTAAATATTTCCTTCCAACTTCCTTCAAAGAAGCGAAAGGAATCTCGTTTTCCATTTCTTCAACCTCAAACTCAACCTACTGCCTTGTGTTTGCCTGCTAAGAAACGAGTTTGCGCGTTTCGACCCGATTCTCTATCAATTAACAACCATCCACTTTCTCCTTTTGATCTCAATATTGAGTATAAACCACCCTGTTCTGACGATGATGACATAAAAATCAAACACATCAACGATCCCAGCAACAAAATCCCACTTCCAAGTAATCTTGCTGATAAGGAACACGCAGAAGAGGTAAAAAGAACTGCAAAAAGAGTGAAAAATGAAGTAGGAGAAGAAGATGCAAGAAGAACTGCAAAAACAGTAAAAAACGAAGTAGAAGAAGAAGATGCAAAAAGAGGAGAAAATGAAGAAGAAGAAGCAAAAAAGACCGCAAAAGGTGGAGAAAATGAAGAGGATGAAGAAGATGACGGGATTTTATGTGCAATTTGTCAAAGCACAGATGGCGATCCAACAGATCCAATAGTATTTTGCGACGGCTGTGATTTAATGGTACACGCAACTTGCTACGGGAATCCATTGATAAAGGGTATACCTGAGGGGGATTGGTATTGTACACAATGCTTGAATTCTCAATCTACCAATAAATCCATCAACTCCGATCCCTTTTCTTGCTGTTTATGCACAGTCCAAGGCGGTGCTTTAAAACCCACGAAAAATGGGTTATGGGCGCATATTATATGCGCAGTTTTGGTTCCTGAAGTATTCTTCGAAGATCCAGATGGGCGTGAAGGGATTGATTGCTCTAAGATCCCAAAATGGCGATGGAAAAGAAAATGTTGTGTGTGTGAAAGTAGAAAAGGGTGTGTTATTGGCTGCTCTGAACCTAAATGTCAATTGGCTTTCCATGTTACTTGTGGATTGAAACATGAATATAGCATCGAGTATAAACAAGGAAGAAAAAATGAAGAAGCCATTGTTGCTGGATTCTGTCAAAGCCATACTGAGTTATGGAAAAAGGTACATCAAACTTGTTCTATTCTAAGTAGCTTTTTTGATTTGGGAATAGGTTTTCATGGATTAGGATTTCTTGAACTCAATCAATCATATACTTTCAGTTTTAGATAATTGCATATAATCCATTATGTTGGTATAAATTTAAGCTAGATAAAGATTCATTCTTGATTTTTTTTGAACCATGATTCATTCTTGACTGACTAGTATGTTAAGGACCCATGTACATTAATGATTTAATATGAAATTTTTGTGATTTAGTTATCGTGATTCATCCACAGTTGAGATTGTCTTAGTTTCGTTAATGATAAATTAGATAAATTTATTGTTAGTTTATGATCAATTATTGATTATATCATAAGAAGATGCATGTTGGCTTTATTCTGATATCATTTTTTTTATATTGTTTTGGGCTCAACAGCAACAAAAGACAGGAAAGTTTAAGATAGTGGCCAGAGAAGAGCACAAGAAATAATTCGTCGGTGAGGAAGATTATTGTTGTTTTGTTAGAAGATTCATAGGATTCTGAAGATGGTTAGTTAGATTGCAACTTCACCAAATGCAGTCAAGTTTGGAACTTTGATTGATCCCATGTCATAATTACACTCAATTTCAGGTTTACGTGGGCATGCTTCTTTTTGTCTTTTTTTTTTCTTTAATGTTTAATCAAAATGTAATAAATTAATTAGCAATAAACAAAGCAAAAAAGGATGGGAAGATGGGATGAGAGGAAGCTTCTTTCATTAGCTAAATAAATGACCAAGGATTTTGATTACAAAGAGGATTGCATTATAAATACAGTGAAAGACTATTACTATGACCCTATTAGAATCCACCCTCCTCTCCAACACGCTAACCATTATCATACCTCACAAACATTAAGACAATCCATACTGAACGGTTCCCACATTTCTATGAGCAGCAGCCATTGTTACTGCAGCTGTGCTGAACTGTGATTGCGCTTGCAGCAGCTTTGCGTCTATCACCATTCGCTCGTTTAATTGCTCAACCTTTTGTTTCTGTGCGTGGTTATACGGGTTGGCATTCATGTCCATGGCCATGACAGCGGTTGGTTTTCCCGTCATGTTAGACTGTTGTTCGGCTTGTCTGGCATCATGCGACTGCATCATGGACTTCGTCTGCATCATTGTATTTGTCCTGAATAAATTCGGTGAGACTGTTTGTGAAGGGAGGACGGTATTTCTATAGAAAAACCTTGAATCACAGGCATCCTTAACATTTCTGCCATTTTCGTACGGTGCCATGGGTCCAGGTTCTCTACCTGGCTTTGCTGCGCACCAGAAGAAACATAGAAATAAGTGTCACCCACGTTGAATTTGCAAGTTTAGAAGTAAATTTCTAACACCATCTTTTGATTGATTGCTGTGCTTCTGAAATTCCAACATCCATGCACGATGAACTACCAAAACGTTTTCCCAATTTAACCATGCGCTTTAACAGTAACAGACTTAGATATGCATATACCTGCTGGTATGCGAGGAGGCGGCCGAGAAACCTTCCATGCATTTCCAGAAATTGCATTTGTCGCTCCAAAATTATTAGAAGGTTGTTGCCTATTATCAAATGCAGTTGACCTTGGCTGCATAATAGGAGGAATTGTAGCCGAGTGTACCGTCGACCTGCACAAGAAAAAGAGAAGATGAAAAACCACAACTGTACAGTATAATTATAGAAAACCTTCTCAAAGAATGAAAATGCTAACAACCTCTAGGTTAAAAAAAGTTCAAAATTCTAAAATTTCAAACAGGAAATATGTGTACCTGGGAAGAGAAACATGCTTTCTCTCTAGAGGAAGAACTGGTCCACTTCTACCGCCATTTTCCTCGAGATATGCAAACTGCTTTCTAAAATGACCTATAGCACTGCATTGACAATACATGCCATTCAATATTTGCAATTAGCATAAAAAAATAACTGAAATCCATGGAAGTTGATTAAAGCCAGTAATGCCGGTAACCTAGGATAGAGAAAGCTGGTGCCTCCATTCCCATTCATGTAGTCTTTAAGAAGCTGTGGATGGTACTCCAGTATTTCACGGTATAATAGTTCTCGAATGTCCTCCTTTGTCAGCCTTCGCCGCTCAAATTCAAACTCCAGCTTTGAAATTGGCTGGCAAGAGGGTTCTCTCTCAATTTTGGCCAACCCCTTGAAATAAGGATCAGCCAATGCCTGTCAGCGTAAAGTTATGGTTTCAGTATGGTGATAGATCATCAATTTCTGCAAAGCCAAAAAAATAAGAAAAAAGCAAGGACCTCTTCTGCAGTTGGTCGATCTTTTGGATCAAAAGCCAATAGTCTTTGCAACAGTCGGAGTGCTAAAGGATCTTGATTTGGAAATTTGTGTGTAAATGGAACAGGCTGTTTCTTCTTCATTTCTGTCAAGTATTTTCTTGCCTTGTCATTTCGAACCTACAATTTTTTTACATAATTGATTTTAATACTTGAAAATGATACATGGAAACTGAAATCATAGAAGAAAAAGGTGATAAGATATCATACTCCAGAAACGGTTTCTGATGCTGGAGTACCAAGGAGATCAGTTATCAAATCTAACTGATGAACAACACTTTTACCCGGAAACAATGGCTTCCCAGTCAACACTTCAGCAAATATACAGCCAATGCTCCAAATATCGATTGCTGGTGTATACTGTGAAAAAATACCAACATAAACAAATCAGAACAGCATTTTAAAATTCATACCATAATTAAATCGCTCCAGAGAATTGTGCATAACCTGACACAATTACCTGAATGACAGACATTCAACTTCCATGAGAGTTCATAGTCCTCCCTGAACAAGAATTATTTTAATCTAGGCATTACTGCTTATCGCAAAGCACTTAGAAGAATTTTACACAACTACATTTTTCTTCAATGTGCCATAGCTCATAACAATTAGAATCCTATAAAACAAATTCTCTACGACCATATGAAGACTTCAAGACTCCCAACAAAATCTATAATCATTACAACACCACCAATATTCACGACCGCGACAATACTGAATAGACTAGCACTTGGCTTCAGATTACAGATTTCAGGAACAGTTACTGAATAAACCATTTTCATGAATATACATGCCTGTCTAACATAATACCTGAGAAAAGTGGCATGTTCTGAGAACAAGATAATACTCGTAAACAATTATCATATTATTTGGAAGCAAATATCTAACAAGACCAGAATAGACATAGAAACAAAAGCAAAATCCAAGAATATAAATTGGGTTTATATCATATACCACGTTTCAGTTTTTGCCAAGCTAGTAGGAGAGGCATACCTTTGAAAAGAATGATCCACATAGCTCTGGAGCTCTATACCATCTTGTTGCAACATAGTCCTGGAAAATACATCATCAATGGACAATTGTAAATATGCAAATTAAAATCAGTTCATATTTGTTCCAATAATTTCACTATATATATATATATATATATATATATATATATATACCGTCCAGAAAACTGTGGTTGGTGTATCGCTAAACGCTGCTCTCGCTAATCCAAAGTCGCACACTTTAAGCTTGCAATTTGCATTCGCCAATATATTCTTGGGTTTAAGATCTCTGTGGTAAACGTTTGCTAGAACCAAAAAAGGGGAAAAAAGAAAAGCTTGAGACAGAACTGACTACAAGTTTATCATATTGTTCAAAAAAAAAAAAACAAAGACAGTACAAATTTTCAGAAGATGACGATGAAAAAGAAGTTGTTCGGATAAAAAAAAAAACCTGCATCAAAGGCATCATAAGGTTGCCATGCACGTAAAAAAGAAATAGAAAAAGCACAGCAGTCACCTGAATGCATGTATTTCAAGGCCCGTAACATCTGATAAAGGAAAAATTGGTGGTGTTCACGGGTCAAATCATCATTAGCTTTGATGACTTGATGAAGATCAGATTCCATAAGTTCAAAAACAACAAAGATGTCTTTGAACTCCCTCTTTGAAGGTGGCAACATGATGCGCTTAATCTCAACAATATCAGGATGTCTTAAAAGCCTAAGCAGCTTAACTTCTCTCAAGATCCGAATAGCGTCAGAATTGTGTTCAAAAACGTCATGAATCTTTTTTATAGCAACTTTTTCTCCGGTGTGAGTGTCAAGTGCTGCACATACAACTCCGTAGCTCCCCTTTCCTATAACTTCAAGAATTTTATACCTATTGGCATCCCCATACTCAGTGAAGAACTCCATATCTTTCAAGTCCTGATGCAAGATTAAACACAAACAAAAACGAAAAGCTTTCAGAGCCAAAGCATGCACATATCGTACCACCATCATTAAACATACAAATGACATTAACACAACCACAAATCATCGCAACAGAGAGTTCCTACAGGAAAAGCACATTAAAACAAAGAATCCCAATTAACAAATAAATGGAGCAAACTAACAAAAGCAGGCCTTCCGCTATCCAATAGTATCCTTCCAAGTCTAATGAAAAAGAAGAAGAAAAACTGGAGAAGCAATGAGAAAAGAGATGGATTTAGCCAAGTCATCAACTTTAGGAAACAGAATCAGGTTCTAAACAGGGGGTTAAACTAAAGAATTTGCTCAAGTGAAGAAAGAATCAGAAAAAGAGACCATGATAACTTATATTATGGAAAAATAACGACTACAATAATAACAAAGAAGTGAATTTTACAAAGCTAGAATAATCCATCCATTCCTCCATTATCATCCTCCTCTTGTCCAATTACACTCTCAATTATTATCATAATAATGATTGGAACAAAACAAGTTGCTTGTCATCAAATGTTATTAGCTCATGAGTCATTTGAATTCAACTTATACATTTATAATCCTTGAGTTGCTCTGATATTTCACAACAATTGCACCAAAATTCAACAATCTTAATCCTTAAACAATTTCTAACATTTGGCTAAAAATTTCTAAGATCGCTTCTGTTTAAACCAACTTGATTATTTCTAATAAACCACAGATCATCAAAAACAAATAAAACACAATTTATTTCTGAACAACCGACACCCAAAAAAGGAATTGTTTAGTTTCACCAACCAATTCCCGATTCAGATCTAGCCATTCTCAATTCAAAACTGAAACAAGAGAACAAATCA